>QGQJ01000580.1:24889-50739 GCA_003206725.1 Blastomyces emzantsi | reverse complement strand
GGGAGGGGGGGGGGGGGTTGCTTGATGTCGGCGCTTTTGAAAGGGGTTTCGCCGTGTTGTGTGTGGAGTCTGGCCAAGTAGTGTCGTCGTGGGTCAGGGCGCGCGAAAGGATCCAAAATTCGCCCGGATGATTCCAGTTTGCTACAGAGAACAGGCCAGAAGAATTAATGCAGAATGAGTAGGTTTGGAAGATTGCCTGAAGAAAAACGATGCCGGGACTAGGGAACATCGCAGGGAAAAAAAAGATCATCTTTCGTGTTTGGATCTGGATGGGTCCTGGGAGCGTTATTTCAAGTAAAACAACCTGCCGATCAAATCTTTAAATCAACCTCCGGCGTTCAATTGCCCACAACAGTACTCCGTATTCTTGGGTTTCTTCGTGAGGGACGAACTCTGGGATCTGGAGTCCCATCAGGGTAGGGTGGCATTGTTCCTGGCTACTTTTTGCTCCACAACCGAGAAATAATCGCTCACGCTACTTCTTTTTAGCTGTTGACAATGACACCCAGGTCCACTCAACTCAACCCACGCAGAAATTGCTTCTTGGCCTGGGGAAAATCAGGCCCTGGGCTGTCACTGGCTGATATACATCCATGGAAGGGGTCGTAGCGGCTCCAACTCCCATTTTACAGGGACGCTACGTGTTAATAAAATTGTGGAAATTGAAATTAGGGAAGATTCTGAGCCTCAACCCATGACATTATTATTTGGCATATTGAAGCACTACCACAGTCGAGCTTCTGCGCTCCGCCCTCCACGAAATAATGGCTAAACCTATCTAAAGGCGCCGAAGCTTCTTAAATTGCCAGCAGGGCATTCGTTCTTACCAGCAGTGAAGGAGGTGAACATGGCCAGAAAAACGAAAACCCGGCTCTCCCAAGCCCCTCAAATCTACTATCTAATCCCCTCTCAAAGGTGAGGAGGAGGGGTAGCCTCAGATGTGAAGCCGCAAAATTTTATGAGATAGAGGCAATTCAGGTTCATTTTGAACAGAATCCCCAATGGGAGCCGCATGTCATTTGCCAGAAGTATCTGAGAAAAGCGGACTCCCCTCAGCGCTGGGTTAGCTAGCAAGGGCCTCGACGTGATCCGAAGCGTTGGCAATTTGGGCAATTGGACTATTCGGTCAAATCCTGCGATAACTGCCTACCAGATTTCCGCGCAGCTAGGCCTTATATGATCTAGTGATCGAATTTGTGTGGCGACTAAGTTACGCTTAGTCCATAAATAGTTAAGAGGTACCGACGCCGAACCAACTCGCTCCAGCATAAACAGATGACATCTAGACTACAGTCCATCTGTCCTAGCCTGTTGAAGGAATCCAGGAATTCCAGGATAATTCATTGGTTAAGCGTCACGCCTCATTCGACCAAAAGACTTTAACCCTCCTACGTTTATGGGGCTAGGATCCATCGCCTTGAGCCTCATTCAACTTCGCAACTTCGGTTAGCCATGGTGAGATACCGAGCGAGCATAGCGGCTGAAATGCCTCTGTCGATGTGCTGAACATTTGTTTTCGAGCCTTTGAGCCTGGAAATATGGGCGTTTGTTGCTTCGAATATGCTCCATTCATTGTGTTGTCGCAAGAGGCCTTGTATGATAACGCGGAAGCAGGGGTCAACTGTAACCCTCTTTCATCTTCAAGACATGCATTCCCCTCCATGAGAGATACCCTCCACTGATGTCCCTCCCATCCACGGTCGCTTGACCTACGTTTTCATGAGTACTGTACTACTGCGAGTCATGGACCGCCCTTGTCCCCATCCTGTCCCCAGGAATGACTCATTGCAACTTCCATTTGGACGGGCCGCCAGTGGTGAGCTAATCTCCTGTGTTGCCAAAGGATACAGTTGCTGAGAAAAGTGGACATTGCGCCTGTTGAACAACCTGGCGCTTGCTCTTTGGTGTACCAATATCCGTTCTTGCGTTCTCCGTGGGGTGTGGGGCCGGATGGTCGGTACTTCTCCTATTGTTATTGACAGGCAGGATTCCTCGTCCGCTTGCATCATGACCGACGCCACTGGAGATTGCCCATGTTCTCTCCGAGAGGCTTTCTGCCTAGTGGTCCTCTTTATAAACCAACATGGACACCCAGATGTCCTGCGATGGTTTTCCTTCGATTTTGTTCATCCCTTTCGCAACCCCTCTGTGCGTTGCCGTATCGCCTGTAGCAAACGTTTTTGTTTGCGTCCTCTCTTTAATCGTTTATTCTACGGCCACACTCTTTTACGAAGGCTTTGCTATCCAACGTTCCTTGGTTCCTTCAAAACCATATAATTAATTCATAAACGCCATCTATTTGACAAAATGGCTTTCAAAACCCTTTTGACGGCCGGAATTGCCGCATCCTCTCTTTTGGCTTCTTCAACTTTCGCTTTCGACTTAAACTCCAAGACAAACCTTGCTGTGTACTATGTATGTTCTGGTTCTAAATTACGGTGTTTTTATTGATGTTGACATTTATTCCAGGGTCAAGGTCCCTACCAACAGCGCTTGGCGCATTTCTGTCAGCAAACTTCGCTGGACGTCATCCCAATAGCATTCGTCCATATCTTCCCAGACCAAGGCAAAGGTGGTTACCCAGGCTCGAATTTCGGGAATCAGTGCTCGAATGAAGTGTATTTGAACGAGGATGGTGTCCCAACGGAACTCCTTAAAGACTGCCACCAGATTGCAGAGGACATTCCCCTTTGCCAAGCTGCCGGAAAAAAGATCCTGCTTTCACTGGGTGGTGGTGCCACCTCGAATTATAAACTCGAGTCCCAGCGATCCGCTCTCGATTTTGCCGATTTCCTTTGGGGTGCTTTCGGTCCCAAAACGGTTGCATGGGGTAATAAGCCTCGTCCGTTTGGCGATGTTGTCGTTGATGGGTTTGATTTCGACATAGAGTATAATGGCGACTATGGTAAGATAACCTTTCCCCCATAGATTGAACGATTATATCTGACCAGATAGGCTACGCTACAATGGTTGATCGGCTACGATATCGTTTCAAGGAGGACTCGAAGCGGAAATATTACATTTCTGCTGCACCGCAATGTCCCCCCGATGACAAACAGCTGGCAGTGCCAATTATGAACTCGTACTTCGATTTCATCTTTGTCCAGTTTTACAACACCTATTATTGCTCCGCGAGAAGCTGGGTCACGAATCCTAGAACATCTGACTTCTCCTTTGATGACTGGGTTAAAGTCATTAAGCGTGGTCCCAACCCTGCTGCAAGACTCTATATCGGGTTGTTATCGAGCGTAGAAGCTACTGATGCTGATGATACATTTTATCTCACACCGGAAGAGGTGAAGCCTCTTGCAAAAACATTCATGAATAAATATCCGAAAAGTTTTGGTGGCATTATGCTTTGGGAGGCAACGCACTCTGAAAATAACAAAATTAATGGAAAAAGCTACGCGGATCATATGAAGAGGATCTTATACGAGCTCTCTCCTCCTCCTCCTACAACATCGTCAACCAAAACCAGCACTTCCACGTCGACCACCTCGACGTCAACCACTACGTCTTACCCTGCCAGCTCCTCCGAGACCCCTTATCCTAGCAACGCGGAGACCTTGTATTCTACCGAGACGGTCTACCCTACCGACACCGAGACTGACTATCCTACTGACACAGCCACTGTGTATCCTACCGACACCGAGACTCTCTACCCAACTGTCGACCCGACTGGCGCCGAGAGTGACTATCCTACTGCTTACCCAACTGGTGCCTACCCTACCGGCACCGAGACTGTCTACCCAACTGTAGATCCGACAGACACTGAGACTGACTATCCTACTGCCTACCCAACCGTCGATCCTACCGGCACCGAGACTCTCTACCCAACTGTCGACCCGACTGGCACCGAGAGTGACTATCCTACTGCTTACCCAACTGGCGCCTACCCAACTGACACCGAGAGTGACTGCCCCGAAATACCCTATCCTACTGAGACTGTCTACCCAACTGTCGACCCGACTGACACTGAGACTGACTATCCTACTGCCTACCCAACCGTCGATCCTACCGGCACCGAGACTGACTACCCAACCGTCGATCCGACTGGCACCGAGACTGGCTATCCTACTGCGTATCCCACTGATGTCTACCCTACTGGCACAGAGACGGCCTACCCAACTGGCACTGAATCTGTATATCCTACGCACACCTCAATCACCGTCTCAGAATACCCAACAGAACCAGCACCCACAACAATCACTACGGTAATCACTACCACCTACACCACGGTTTGCCCGACTGGATATACCACAATCACAGCCACATACACTACAACATACTGTCCAGGAACAGAGTGTAGTTCAACCTCACCCGGTGTTGAGCCAACTGCATCACCATCAGTTTCCCCCGGTTACCCAGTGGAAACCCCTCCGGCTGGTGGGTACCCTTCAACTTTCTCAACCGAATACTGTGGCGGAGTCGGATGCCCGTCTCAGACTCCACCCGCTCCTTCAGGTCCAGGAGCCAGTTACCCAGGCACCTCTGGATCAGGAGTCTACCCGACAGGCCCGGCACCACCAGAGTACACCACCGGCGGTGCTCCGGCAACATCTTTGAGCGGAAAGTGGCTCGTGACGTTAGCCGTTGGTGTCTGTGCTTTTTTCTTCAGCATGTAATTATTTGTCCTTCGGGCTTTTACTTCGATTCTCTTTTCTCAAGTGTTTGTTTGCATGTCAGAAGCCTTTGACTTTGCAATGAGCATTGAAGATAATTTTACATTTATATACATTTTTTGGATATGATGATGAACTTTTGTGTAATTTTTCTCACTATATTCGCCTGACAAAATTTAACTGAAACTTTCCATTTAAAATTCGCTATTGTATCCCTCGTGTATGCAGCGATGCATCCGGCTGGTTGACTCGACTAGCCTTTGACCCATTTTCATATAGCCTTTATCCTGTAACAGAACAAAATAAATTGTTCACCAACTATGCCACAAATCTTAGCGAAGGTGGGATAAGAAGAGAATAGGGAAATAACCAGCATGCCCGGTCAGAATGATATATTTCAATCATCCTTTCAGCCCCGCTCATAACATACCCTCTCCACTCGCCTTCTTATTCCTCTGTTGTATATTACCTTACTAATATTTTCAAAGATACTTAGTTACTCTAAATACTTGGCTTTTAATCCCCCATCTACTTATGCATCCTTCGCTAGCCTTCCACTTCTCAAAAATGGAATCTCAACACCAACAACATCTCTACTCGCTTCCTCAAGGATGAAAACAACCTTATCGGTCCCCTGTCCACCGTACGTCAACATGTCCGCTAGCTGCCATGAAGCGCAGGTATCCACCAATACGCCTTGGGCAGGAAGATCTGACGACTTTTTGGAATCCTGGGGCACCGTGTCCATATTTATGCGCCAGTGCTCTCTGATGAGTTTCTTCCCAGATGCCCCATATTCGGATGGGAGGTTTGAGTAAACGTCATTATCATTTGCGGGGACGGGAACTTCATATTCGGACGGATACAGTCTGAAATCCGTGTTAAGAATGCCTATCATAGGCAGGGCTTGACTGAAGATTCCGACGATAGCGTCTGTTATTGACGAGCCGTTCCTAGTAAACGCGTCGAGCTTGAGGCCTGGCTTGTCGTCCATGCTAAGAGACAGGGTAATGGGGGCATCGGATTGTCTCTTCGCATGCCCTGAGCTTAGGTTGGTAGTACTTGTGAAAGTTCCGATGTATTTCTGCGCTTGGTCACGGGTCTCCTGCTCAATGGCCGGCATTAAACTTCCAATCATGGCTTCGTTTAAGATACTCACCGATCCAGGAGGGCCCGCTGTCAATACGACGAATCCCACCCCGTACTGGTCTACAATAGAGAACTGCGAGACGTAACCATTGGAGCCTCCACTTTTACCGTAGATATCGATAGTATGCGGGTGGTCCAGTGTGAGGGATGTTGTGCGTTGGATTTCCCAGGGGTCGCCGACGAGCATGGAACGTGAGGACGACATTGACTTTGGTTTAAGCCATTTTCGGACATGGTCAGGGTTCTCAAGAACTGTTTTTTGAAGGATCGAGTTGGCAAGGATGGCAAGATCATTCGTCGACGAAAATAGCCCGCCTCCACTATGAAACAATTAGCACTTATGAGGTCCATCCATGGAGGTCAATTGCTGCAGGGAAACGTACGGCGTATTGAGACCAAAATCTGCTCCCCAGCTGTGCAAACCTGGCGGGATTACGGCCTTCGCGTCATTGCCGGGGGAAGCACCAGTATTCTTCATTCCCATGGGCTGGATGATCATCTCATTTAGAAGCTGGTCATAGGTTTTGCCTGTTGCTTCGCCTACTGCGAGGATAAACAAGCTGTATGAAAGTTGAGAATACACTGGGCGGGTAAACGGAACTGTGATGGGAGAAATATCAAGCATTCCCGCAAGAAGCTCTGTCATATCGACATAAAGTTAAAAGATTGTTTTCGATCTTAGGACATAATATTCACGCTGCTTACGCTCTTTAGTGCAAGCTTTGTTCAGCCCTGCAACGCCACAGATATCATAGTCATCTTTGTCTAGATGCGGAAAGCCTAATTGCTCGTAAAGGGGAGCAAGAAAATAAAACTCAAAGCCATTATCTGTTTCAAAATACGGTTAGGAGTCATGATAAACCATAAAGGAGTGAATGCTGCAAACGAACAGTTCGGAGGAATGCCTGACAGATGTTCCCCTAAAGAAGCAAGAGTAATATTTTCCCAATGGATTGGTGAGTTCTTGCTCTTTAGCTCTGGAAGGTATTTCGTGATAGGATCTTCCATATTAATCCCCGACTTCATTAAAATGAGGTTGGAGAACACTTTCGAAATGGATCCAATCAGATACTGAGAGTCGCCATCCACGATCTTGGTGCCATTGACATTCCGCGCCGCTAAATGGTGATACTCCCACAATGGCCTGGGTCCACCCGCCCCATCGTTAGGGTCATTGGGTGATACAAATGCTAGCGAAAACGATACGTTTTTCACATCCCAACCAGCTTTTGTCCCCCCAGCAATAGCGGAGTCAAGGGCTATTTTCAGCTTTTCTGTGGCAGTCTTGATGTGCTTCGATTTCGAAAGGTTTGTAGGACGTGGAAGAAGTGGACCCTCAACAGGACATCCTGAGTACGAAGGAATAGGAATAGGGGAGGTGGCCGGAGTGGCCTGCTGAGCAAGGGACTCAAAAGCATGAAAGGCTATACATAATATAGCCCAGTGCCTCGTGTTTGACAAGCGCATTTTGTGCGGTTTTGTTGAACGAGGAACGATATAAAGCCTCTACCCAGCTGAACTATTTTTATTTTTTTTTAAAAAAAAAATGAAGCTGAAGAGGAAATGGACTAAGAAGGGATTCTAAAATTCTCTGGAGAACTTTGAAAAGCAAAGTAACAAAATGGGAAACGCCATTATTTAAATGAGGATTCTGAGCATGTGGAGGAAAGGGTCCATCTATACATAGTATGTCACGTTGAAGTGCAGGTATGAGCCATCGGATGTAATAAAGTGCACCTTGCACGGAGAGAGCTGAGTGATACGCTGGGAATCGCCAATGTGCCAGGGCGCCCGACCTGGTAGATCATCGTATGCAAATGGCAAAGCCGCTAGAAAATAGGGGTTGATCTACCATGTTGGTTCGAATGCCACTCCAGACTATTGACAGACAACAGACGCATTGAAGAGGAAAAGACAAGTGGGGAGGCTTCCAACAGGTCACGTTTGTCTCGTTGTGGAGCGGAAGAGAAACCTCGTATTTTATATCAAACACGGCCCTTAAGACGTTGTTCCGCCACGCCGGCTTGCCGAAAATGGGAAGTTCCCGTAGTCGGAGCCAGCAATCCCGAGGTTGACGTTGGAACTAGCACCATCACGTGGAAACGCTAGTCCATATATGATCTAGCCCAGCGGCAACCTGGGAACCTGGGAACCCTCTTGAAAAATCCGGCCAAGGCAACCAAGATCGGAGAGTAAATCATATATAGTTCAACCCAATACTGTCTCAGTTTCTCACAAACTGCTGGCTGCAACGAGGTTTTTTCTTTTCTTTTTCGTGCGAGGCTATTATTTAGTAAAAATGGCCACCTAAGTCCAACTCCACTTAGCGAAATTTCGGACTATTCAAGAACAAGTGTCCGATTTCAGCCGCTGCCCTTTAAACTTCAGAGACTGCATGAGGTAAGACCTGGCTAGGGGTAGACGCAGGAGTAGTCCACGACACACAACATCATCAAAAGCATTGAGGTTGCATGGGGAAGCAGAGCCATTGTAGAGCACTTAATGATATGAAAGCTTGATTTCCAAACTGTTACTGACGGGTTTCGAACCTGGAATATTGTCAAGCCCTCGGCCTACCTCTTACCATGGAGGGGAGAGATAGCGGATCTGTCTGGGACCCATGCTTTGTAATATGTGTAAGCTTAACTTGGGCATGGCCAATCGGAGAGTAAACTATTTCTTCCAAGAAATTGCTCCCATTGAAGTTCAGATGTTTACACACATATTTTTTCTATTGCTTTGTTACATGGCTGAAGTTGAAATCGTTGAATACGCCGCCATAATCATACATAATAAACAAAGGGGTGACACATCTATAGGGTTCAAAAAATCAGAAAAGGGAAAAAGCGAACAAACAGGGGAAGTTGGATAATCTCCTCCCTCCCATTTCCGAACAATCTAAAAGCTTTTCTAAGAGAACGCATGGTTTGAGTGATGCCTTCCATAGAAAAGAGTTGAAAAAGAGCATAGGTGGTGTCATAATGCATAAGGCGCCTGCGCAACATTTTGCAATCGGTTTTAATTATCATGGGGTCATGTTTCACGCAAAGAGATGAACAGGGAAGCGCCATTCGCGGTATAACGTTCAGCTATGGAAAGGTGGAAAGTGCAAAGAATGAAAATGCACGAGGGACCATTTATCCGCCGAGTGTCGTACCGGATTTGTGGCGAGCCAGCGATTGTCATTTTCGATAGCGTGGCTTTGTTGCATCTGTTAATTGATACCGGATTTACCACCAGACTGGATTTTTCAGCGAAGGGAAGTTGAAGCTTCCAGTTGGCTCTGGGGTAGGGAATCCGGCTGTGGCAGTACCAGTGCCAGTAGGTAGGGCAGCAGTTGGGAATAGAGTTGGTGTGGTGGGTGTTGGAAATCCGGTTGGAAATTGGAATGGCGGAGTGGGCGCTGGAGATTCGCCGGTAGGAATTGGAGACACTGAAGTTCCTTTCAAGGGTTTGAATTGTGGAAGGGCAATGGCACCGGAAGCAAGAACAATGATGGAGAGGAGTTTCATTGTGATGGTGGAACGTTTAGTTTGGAATGTTTATGTGTATGTACAATTTATGTGTATGTACAATGCTCTAGGAGACTTGAAATTGATAGGTAGGATAAGAGAGAATGGTATAAAGTATGATGAAGGATTGACTGATAGGAAGAGTGTCAAGAGAATGCAGATGGCTGGGTGTATGGTATTAGAAGCTGAGAATGGCGCGACGAAAAGCGGACTGAGCCTTATATAGGTAGCAGAGCGAAAGTATGGGATGTCTGCGGCCCTGGTTCCTGGCGAACTATGGGCGGGATGGGCAACAGGGCACTCTCCCCCCCTTCCCCCCTCTACGATGGTTGAGGTGGAGAAGCATGAACCAAGGGAGATCAGACCATGTCACCAACGTGGAAACAACAAACCCAAAATTGATATCAAAAGGAACATGTACAGTACATCGTACATGAACTGGACAAGAATCCTTTGGGACTATGCCTTGACATGGCAAATATCTCGTTTCAGGCAATTCAGATCGTCATGATCAGCAAGGTCTTCACCCATATATTTGGCCAGAAATACTGGGCAAAGCGGCTCTTGTTGAAACCCGCGGACTTAGGGCGGGAAAATGGCCTGTTTGGGAAGTCTGCCAGGTATATCTCGTACAGAGAGTGGGTAGATAGATAGGTATAGACAAGGACCACTTATGCCTGTCAGTGAACTCAGAGAAAGCAAGCATGCACAGCATGAACAGCCACGTCGCCGTTACGAATCCTAGCTGATAAATGATGGCTGCAATGGATTGGAGGTGAGAAAGTTCGAAGCATCAAACATCCCAAGTGGGGAGGGAAAGAAACAACTGTTGCGAACAAGTTTACGAGGCTGCGAGGCGGGGACCCGGTGATACGGGCAGCAGCTCAAAACCAGCCCGTCCGCCTTCAAAGAGAGCAGGGTGGGGAGGGAGCGTGTGGCAGCGGGCTGCGCTGTGGGTGGTGTAGCTCGATGCTATGAGAAGGAGCCGCTTCGCAGGTCCCCTCGAGCTGATCACCTCCCTTCGCGCGTTAACCGGCCCAGCCACCCTGGGATGACCCAACGCCGGCTTGAGCAAATGACATCCTGTCAGTTGGTTGTGGGCTTGACGTAGCAGAAATTCTCTCTTAATTCCCACATATCAGACTTTCTTGCGCGTCCAGAGTGGTGACTGACGATTGGTCGCGTTCTGGCCACTGAATGGTTGGGAGGAGTTGTTGATGAAACGCAGATCCACCGTTTCCGTAACAAGCTAAGGCTAACCCCGTGAAGAACCGATAGAGTTCAAGTAGATCCGTGTTGTGCAGACTCGAGTTTCGTGTTCAAACGCTGCGGAAACTTGCATCTCCGCAGGGGGGGATTTTTACCAACCGTGGGTGATTGGGCTATGTTCAGCTGATGATGGAAGTCTCTGCCTGGTTGATGACTCTGTTGGGTACCTCTGTAGGGCCAGTTTGAAGAGTAGAAACAAGCCTCATTGTGTACGAAGCGGTCGAGGCCATGAGCGGCGCTGACCTGCTGCAGAATAATGAGATGCTCTCTTCCGTTATGTCTATTCTATTGCCAATCCAGGCCCTGATAAATATTTCTGAAGAAAATCTTCAACTTCTTTCAATGGTAGCTAAGCCTATAACACAGTGAACAAAATAAACGATTCGTAAGGCTATATTTACCCACCCTCGTGTTGATGTCGAAAATGGGCATAGTTATTTCTGCCGTTATGAGTTTGATGACCTCCAGAGGGTTTGAGGGAAGCATAACAAACATGATTTATGATGTTCATTTATTAGCCACCTTTTTTCTAATTCTGCGATACTCAACACACCAGCATCATCACGCCTAAATAAAACCCTCCCCGCTCAAGAGATGTGTCTATATATGCTTTGGCCAACCTTCATTTATATCCCAAAAGCTGTATTTTCTCAAATTCCGAGAAATGCCTATATTAACTGGGTGAGATCTCCCAGAATAATGGCCCATCTCTTGCGTTTTTAACCAGTGTGGCAGTGGTATCAATAGCTCTAGCAATTCATGTAAATGGCCCAGAACCAGCTGCTTGATTGACGATTACTTTATTTACCAGTAAGCTTTTTTGCCCCATTTCGTTCCTGTTCCTTTTCTTTGGGCGAACATTGCGTCCACGGTTCCACATACTTCACTCCATACTTTAAGGGGGCAAAACTCTCTCAAAAAACACGTCAGCTCCGAGGTTCACATTGCTCAGAGTTTTTAACTTTTTATATCTGCTCCAGCGTATAACTCAAACATTCTTATAGTCTTGGTTTCCCTATACTTGAACTTGAGTTTTGGTGGGTCAATCACTACGTGTATGAGATAGAAGAGGGAAGAGAAGGGAAAAGCTGACGATGAAGAAACCAAGAAGTGGCAGGGAAAAAAATCAGCCACAATATCGTGCTCATGCACGTCACATACGAAAGATCAGTTACGTTAGTTAGCTCCCGTATATAAAAATAGAACGTCGTTGCCCGTCAATTCTTAGCGTTGCGCAGCCTTCGCTCAGCATCATCTTCATCTTTCTTGCTTGTACATATCTACATCGTCACAAGTTGGAAAGTTCAGTGGAATAAGGAAGAAAACAACCTATGCACCCAACTATTATTTATCAGAAATCGCCGCAGTGATCGCCAATAAACTACATACCTCGTGGATAGGCGGAGCAGAACCAATATTCCCAACCAGCCACAGCGGAGCCACAATGATTAGGCCATGGCCCTCTTGCGGATATTTTCTTTTCTCCATTATTGCTATTCCGTGGTCGTGTTTGATTTATCCTTTTGTGACCTGCTTTTTTCTCTCGCTCTGGCTTCCTACAGACAGTTTGTTATATTCATTCGCCCGTTTTCTTCAATTACCAATTGCAGCGGACACAGAGAATACAGGAAGCAAGCTCCCCAAAAAGGGATCAGAAGAAAGACATTTCTTGAATGAGGAAAATTCGCCAGCTACTAATCGCAGCCACTTGATTGTTCGTCAGGATTTCCTCAAAGGGACTGTTAAGCTTAGGTGTTGCCCGTCCGCGCATCAACTCAGTGCGATTCGGCTTGCCCAAATGTCAACTTTGATGGGAGGGTTCTTCTCAAAGCCCAGCCAAAAGGTTATAGTGACTGCATTGTGCAGGTAATGTTCTTCCAATTTCTTGCATAGCCATGAACATTCTCCTACAAGCACACCATCTCATTGTATCAGCCCAGCCTGTTGGTCATTTCAAAGGGGGGAAGTCGGCATGCTTCCAAAGAGAGGCGGGGAAAGAGATGGCTCTTTTCGTAGGAGTCCCTGCTGCTTGCGAATATCATCAAATCTCTCATAAAAAAAAAATTAAAATCCAAGGGACGAAAGCATCCCAAACTACTGGCTGTTTCTAGACCATAGATCGACCAGTGACATGTACATGTACATGTACATAGTAGTTCATTCGCTTCGACACGCCCACTGTTTCAAGATTCCCACTGTTTCAAGATACCCACCGTTTCAAGATACCCACCGTTTCTCCCAAAAAAAATAATAATTTGAAGTTCTAGATTTTCGGTGCTTGCCACCCCGCATTACGACCCTCTCCACTTGGACATCTCATCAGGATCAATCTCTTTTTTTCTAGCTCATCGCAAATATGCACATTTTATGGTCGAGGAGGTACTACGTTGATCACGCACGCACCACGGACAGCATGTGGGAACAGGCTCATTTGAACCGGATTGGATGCTGCATGCCGTATTATTTGTAGAAGCTCCCCAGCCAACTGGAGAGATGGGTATTGAAAGAATAGCTCACAAGCTTTGTCAGCAGGGAGACCTTGAAGGGGTGTAGGGGGTTTAAGGAGGTAGCTGATAGAGGTGTGCTGGATTCAATCTCAGCGTGTGCGCACGGCATTTATAGGCCTGGTGATTCGTTGTTAAGCTTGGAGGGGAACAACAGGTGTTAGGGGAAGGGTTCTTCAATCGGGTGGAAAACTGAGAAAGGCAGTATCTTTTCTTCTCCGGGGCTCTAGCATGTGGAAGAGCAGATAATAATACAATCTTGTGAATCTTCTTTGTTTCTTAATTTAAGTTTATCTAAATTATATGTTTTAACATTAAGCCCCATGTAATAAAGGACAACAAACCTTTGCCAACCAACCCTGTTTCTGTCCGGCCCAGTCGGGTTGTTCTAGTATTCTTTTCTTGGTAAAAAAAAGCAAGAAAAGGCAGTTCGAGCTTATCAAGTAAGATCCAACGCATACATCCATGCATCCGATACTCTCCTTTCAATCCCAATGCCTTCTCAGCACTGGCCTGGCCGGATCCCAAGGCCCGGCAACCACATTCTTATATTTCTGTAAACTGATCAACCACCAACTACAACCTCCCATAACCAGAGCAGTCGAAAGCCCCCCAACAAACATGCCCAATATTGCCGACATATATCCACCACGCAGCGTAATTCCTACCGCCGCACTAGCAATTACCACAAGCAAAACTGTGAGTACCACGTGACCCTTCCAGGAGATCGCGCGCAGATGGCGACGAAAAACAGGAAATAGACCGAAGACTTCGATGGAGAATAGGGTCAGGCTGAATACGTGGGTGGTAGACTTCAGACGTGAGGCAAGCACCGTGGACGCCATGACGGCGGCATTGGTGGACAAGGAGGCCGGGAATTTTGCGGCGGTGGCACCACTCTCACTACTCGCTCCCGCACCACTACCACCGGTGTTGCTACTGTAGTCGAAGAAGAAAATGTTGATAACCATGAGCCAGCAGCTCATGGCCCAGATGGAGTCACTGGTTGTGGACTTAGTGAGGGATTTGAGGATCGGGCTGAGGCCGAGGAGGGCGCAGAAGATCAGGAGCGCAGATTTGGCCGTTTCGAGGCGTTGGCGGTTGCGCGGGGAGAGGGTAGCGGAATTGTTGGTGGGGTGTAGAGAGTGGTCGTAGTGGTTTGAGGAATGGTAGGAGGGGAAATGAGCGGAACCGTTGCTTGGATTGATTGGTGTTAAGGGCGATACCGGGGAATTTGGGGAGTGGGGTGAGTTCCCCGAATAAAGGGAGCAGGCTGACGCGCTATTTGAGTGAGTGCTAAGAGTGCTCAGGCCTGTACTGCGGCGTCGCAGCTGCCGGTAATCGAGGTTAGTTGTAGAGAGTCGTAAGCCAAGGCCAGGGACCTGGTTCTCCTTCTGGTTCCTCTCAAAGTTACCAGCTCTGACAGAGCTGGTAGAGGAACCAGATACAGATGCAGCATCACCCCCCGCCACATCTCCCATTAACGCCAATCGAGCTTCTTCTTCCTGTTCCTTCCCAACCCAAAAATCCCATAGCACCCAGCCTAGAATTGTACATATACTCCCCCATCCCACGACCGAGACGGGACTAATTCGCTCCTGGAAAATGCCGCTGAAGCAACAAGCGAATATGACGACAGAGCAGACATGCTGCACAATGACGGTTGAATCCGCTACCAACGGCCAGAAATCATAGGGCCGGAGACGGGGATTGCGCTGGAGATGGTCAAGAAATGTTTCAGTATCTGTATAATTATCCGGATCTAGAAGACAAGAGCAAAAGCAAGACGAGAATATTAGCCTCCGACAATTGATCGTATCGCAACGAGAACGATAGGAGAGAGAAATATACACGACTGTTTAACCCACAACAACTTCTTCCACGCGCCCCTCGACCTCCTTCGAGTCGATCCCAGTTTTCTCCTTGCTTCTTTCACCCGCCGCGGTTCAGCCCCTGGTACCGCCGGAGGAGGCCTCAATGCCGCAACCGCTGCAGGCAGACGGAGATGTGCAGCATGATTGTTCGCGACATGAGGACGGAATCGTGGAGGAGAGTGTGCGTAGTAAGCATCTTCAGGCGCGAGACGGTTTGGGTCTGTGAGAACGCGTCTGGGCGGCGGGGGTTTGAGACCAGCACGATTTGGATGTGTTTCGACAGGGACTGGAGGAGGGATTGGAGCTGGAGAAGGCGCAGGCCGTGATGTTGCAGGTGTTTCTGGCTCTGGTGCCGCTCCCGCTACCTTTCCTGATGGTGATTCAGTGGATATTGCTGCTGTCAGGGGTGGAGATGGGGAAGAAGGCGAGGGAGCGGAAGGAGGGAGGGCTTGGGTAGCCATGTGAGAGCAATTTTGATCATTGTAAGGCCATGGTATATTGGCGCATGTAGCGCGAGATGGAATCGGGGCTTTCTGCTGCTTGAGAGGAGCTAGACTTTTCTGCGTTGTCGCTATTCTTTATCTTTGCATGCGGAGCATGAGGTTGTAGGTGGAAGGCGGACGGCGGAAAGTTGAGATTAGTCATGTATTACCAAGCAGTCGTAGATCACGTGTTGATAAGCGTTGCAGACCAAGGGGGAACACAGAGAAAGAAGTCAGAAGAAGAATATATGGAATAAGGTAAAATGTCATTGCGATCAACTGAGACATTCATCTAATTAACAGGCGCATGCAGCTCATGTCCAAAAGCCGTCCATGCATCTACTGGGATAGGTATATGTTTATGCATGTTCCGCAAAAAAAAAGAAAGGCAAATAGAATTGAAAGAAAACATCAGGACAATGCAGAACACCAAAAGATATTGCAAGGTATAATGCGCGATCCAAGAATATAACACAAGTGTCTAGCAAAGCAGTGTACCTTTGGAGGAGATTGCCACTCCAGGACAAGGATCGTGGAAGCCGGTGAGCGGTAACACCAACCGTAGAGGAAATTCGCGAACATGCTGTAATATAGAACCATCAATGATAAGCGGAAGCATGATAATACATTGCGCGAATGGGGTTTGTGGCAGCTGGTTTTACGACACCCCAAACTCCCGGTCTTCATTAGTAGCACACCGACGCAAATTCTCCCTGCAGCCAGCATATCGAGAAACAACAGCGTCCTCCAGGCTTTTTCTGCGTCCCCAAGTCTCGGGCTTCCTTTTGAGGAAAGCACCAACAGCACCAAGGTATCCTTCATGGCGCAAGAAATATGCCTCTTTCTCCCCATTCGACCAAAATCTAATGGCGTAAGAGAGCGTGTTCATTGTTTGGCGGTGGCCGCGGATAAAGGATCCGCCAAAGTAGATGTGTTTTATTTTGTGCTTTTCGGATTGGAGGTAAGCGATTTGGCCGATGTTGTTACTAAATGTGGGGTAAAATTCCGAATTAATCAAAGGTTTTCCTTGAGGGCAAAAGAAAAAGAAAAAAGAAAAAGAAAAAGAATGAAAATAACTCCAAATGAAGTAGTATAATGCATACCTTATCGCGTACAACAAGCTTCGACTCATATCCTCATGGCTGAACTGTGAGGCGTCTGTATCCGAGTCGCTTTCAGGATGTGACGGAACCTCTCCAGCCTCAGCATGCCGCTCGGCAAGCCTCTTCATCTTGAACACCTTTCCGAAGGTGCTAGCAATAGTTGTAGCCTTCAATCCAATCTTGCCATAATCCGTACCATAAATATCTCCGACGAGCAAGTCTACACCACTGTTGTCGCCTCTATCAGCCATGGCCAGCATGTCGTCGAAAGTCCGCGATCCAGTGAGCAAAGACATTATGCCCCAAAACGTGCCACCTCCCAGAGAAGTTCCTCCCACACGCTGGAACTGCCGTGGTCCTGAAACTTTCACCATTGACACTCCAGAGCCGATATTCACAAGCAAGTACGGGTAGACGTCCGGTCGAGGTTCTACGAACTCTGTTGGAAGGGTCTCGCTGTAGGTGAATACTTCGTTCGGGATCTCGGTGATGAACCAATCCAACCCTAACGAAATCACAATTGTTACATTATCATCCCACATTGAAATCGATCGTGCGTACGTAGCAGATAGATAGCAAAAAAAAAAAAAAAAGATCAAAAGCCCATACCAATAATTAGGCACTCCATCTCATCCTCCCGGAGCACATTAATCCCCAAGGCTTCTTTAATATGGTCGTAGTACTTGAAAGCACCCCCGCCAGTGGCCATGACGCAGAGCTCACCGGGGGAAGTGACATAGTTTTTTTCATGGCGTTCTTTCAGCTCCCTGATGAACTCAATACATAGATCGATCCGCTCGGTCTCGAAATTAATAAAATTCAAGCGCCCTCCGTTGTCCGGTGACCCGATCTCTTTAGAGAAATAGACCAGTTTTGCCAAGGAACCTCCGATCTGCAAAAGTGAGAGAGTTAGCTCAGGGATACGAGGATTCAGATGGGCACTTGGATTGTATTTTGTGTAGGGATTCTGTGTTCAATTTCATTTTTGAAAAACTGGGGTAATAATTAATAAAGTGCGGGGGAGGGGAAATTTGTTTTTTTTTCTCTTTCTTTTTTTTTTCCTTGACATACATCGACGGCAACATGACTCACGACGGCCGTATGGTGCGGCAGACGGATATCTTTGCGTTCATAGTGAACACCATCCTTTAGGGTGCCATTTGGCGGAGACGGGGATTCTTCTTCCTCCTCGACAATGAAAGCACCCTTGACGTTTATTTTCACGGAACCCGGGTTTGTAATCGCCTCCTCAATGCGTCCAGCGAAGCCGCGATCTTCGGAGTGAGACTTGCGATGCCTGAGCCGGGCGGCAGTGGCCTCGGTAAAAGATCTTCTGGCACGACGCATGGCGGCGCAAAGTCAGGCGTGGGAGTGTTAGGTGGCATTTGATGGTCATTATAATAAAGAGTTTCAACAGGCCTGGGATGGGGGGGATTTTGAGTGTTGAGGTTTTTTTGTTGGCGAGAGATCGTGCGGTCGCCGTGCCCACGCTTACCGCGTATATCTCCTTCTGGCCGGCAGTTCATGGATGGCGCCGAGGAAATGGGGTCGATGGCGGACGGGCGCCGAGGATGACGTCTGGGAACCGGGGGCAATCGGTGATGCAGAGCAAGGAAAAATTACATCGCGTGATATCAAATCGAATTGAGGAGAATGTTGGATATTCTTGGGTGGTTCTGGCTGTCAACTGTTGTTGATGTTCTCCCGCATGCAACATTTCTCAGTCCAGATCTCCATTGGCGGCTGGGCACAAGCCAAGCAGAAACAAACCAACAGCGGGCTTTTACCAGGCAAGGATGAACATAAATTGATATATAAAGATGAAAGCCATCATTCGCTTTAATTATTACCATTTTTATTCTCTAAAATATTACCACACCGCGTGTTGATCGTGTTAGAATCTACTACCAAGGAATCATGAATAAATAATGTTGGTCTGGCTCGCTAACAGATCCAATGCTTGCACCAAGGCGACATATAGAACTATTCTTGATCCCCAAATATATTTCTTCTGTCTGCGTCTGCTGTTTCCGGGAAATATCAATGTTGATATTGCCGTATTACTTTCTGCTTTGCTCTTACTCTTCCTTTTCAACTGCAAACGTCCTCTCCGTCGTGGCTGCTGTCAAGAACCGCCATGGCTGCACAAGAAAGATCGTTCGAGGGTGTTGTTGATAATGAACAGTTGCAACCTGAGAGAGAGAGAGAGAGAGAGAAAGAATTGTTAGTAAATGATATGAGACGTGATCATACCTATTCATATCCGGCGCATCACAACGAATCTTGTGCTATCGATACTGCTATCCAACAGTCGCTGTTGCTGCCATCTGTCTTGTTTATCATTTAACCTCATAGGGGGGCATTTTTATCCCCCCCCCCAAAAACAAGACATTATCTGCCGTAGATGCCTCCCAGGACATCGCAGTTTATCCATGGGGACTGCATATCTCGATCTCGATATCTGGTCTGAACGCGGTTTCTGGCTGTTTCATTATCTTTGCCGAATCACTCTCCAGTCCTTTGGTTATTATTCTTCAAACCATCAACATCAGCCTATCCGAGTCATCTGCTCCACTCCCTCAAAGATGAAACCCCTATTGCTTCTGTATCTCGTCTGCGCTGTTCACGCAAACATCATCTTCGAGCATCCTCCTCTTATGTGTGACCCCATTCTCCCAGCATTTCAAGGATGTTTCCGTGGCCAGCACTGCTCGCGTCGCGGAATGTGAGTTCGATGTTTCTTGATCTCTGGACTTTGACTCAATAACGAAGCTGCTAATTTTCTCTATTCTAGATGTGAGGACGATGGTCCGCATGCCTCGGATGGTTCTCAGGTCTCAACAACTCAACAATTATATTTTGCGACAGATGAAGTCGAACCTGCCACTTCGACATCGATATTCGATCAGGTGGTATCACAGGAGGGTAGAGATGATACTTGCGACGTACAGAGTGGCGATGGTGACGCCGACGGCAATCGAATCACGAAGGGCACCTATACTCCAGGCGAATCTCAGTACGTTTCCTTTCCTCTAAACTTCCAATCAGGCAACTCTTCTTGTGAGGCGGCATGCCGGAACATAGGGTGTCCGAGTCCCAGGTTATACCATGACCATTACTACTCCATAAGGCGCCATTGGAAAACAGCAATATATCATAGGCCGGCTTTCACATACTTTTGTGTCCAAATAAACTGACCATTAGATTGTAGGAGCTTGGAACATCACATTGAACATGCCATGCCTAGTGCACACAGCCTTCTCCCCATTGATGCCCCCAAAGACCCGAAGCTTGCATCACAATTATTAACTAGCAAGGTATATGATATTAAATTGAGACAAAAGCAGGAAGAAGAAGAACCAACGGGAGGGCCTAAGGAAACCATTGACGGCCTTTGCGGCCCTGACAACGCTAATACCATTTGCGGTGAGTGGCCGGCAGGATCGTGCTGCTCCGCGTACGGTGTAAGTATTCTCATGTTTAGCTGACGCTTTATGACCGGAATTCAGGCTGACACTCTGTTTTAAGTTTTGTGGGAGTACCTCATCTCACTGTGGCCCTGGTTGTCAGTCAGGGGCATGTGAGACAGAGAACCTTTTCGAGCTTTTGAGTCCCAGTACCCATCAGCCGGGCACTGTACATGGAACTTTTAAGGTTATTGGCCAATCTGGGGTTCCCGCAATGTCTGCCGCTCTTCTGGCCAATGGTCGGGTTGTATTCGTAGACAAGGTTGAAAACTATACCCAATTGGTCCTGGACAACGGTCACTATGCGTATTCGTCCGAATATGATCCGCTGACGAACAAGGTAGAGCCATTGAGTTATAAGGTGAGATTGTGTGCTGCCTCTGCTATCCACTGGTAGGGCTAACGCCATAATAATAGACAAATGCTTTTTGCTCGGGTGGAGTATTTCTAGAAGATGGGCGCCTAATCAACATTGGTGGAAATGCTCCGTTGGCAATAGACCCTACGGTTGGTGATGGATTCCGAGGACTTCGATACTTAATGCGACCTTTAGAGGGTCGAGGTTGGGATGGGAAGCCATGGGATGAGCCGGGTAACGAGCTTTCATCGAATAGATGGTATGCAAGTGCTCAAATTCTTCGGGATGGAACAGTGTTCGTTGTTTCTGGTAGCCTCAATGGGCTCAATCCTTCTGTGATAGCCAACAACAACCCGACATACGAGCTTCTTGATAAGAACGGAATTTCCTTTGGCCAGAGCGTCTTATTTCCAATTCTTGAAGAAAATCAACCTTACTACATGTACCCATTCCTCCATCTGTTGAAGGACGGCAACGTTTTCGTGTTTGTTGCACGGTCGGCTGAAGTTTTCGATGCGTATGGTCAGAGGACGGTTAAAAAACTGCCAGACTTGCCTGGCGATTACCGTACTTATCCAAATACTGGAGGGAGTGTCCTTCTGCCTCTGAGCGCCGCAAATGGATGGGATGACGACATAATAGTATGTGGTGGAGGAGCATTTGTGGGGATAGCTAGTCCAACCGATCCGACTTGTGGACGAATTAAGCCATTGTCGAAGGATCCTCAGTGGGAGCTTGAGCTGATGCCCGACGGTAGAGTTATGATAGAAGGTATGATGCTTCCTGATGGAAAAATACTTTGGCTTAATGGTTGCAACCGTGGTGCACAAGGATTTGGAATCGCAAAAGACCCGTCCTTTGACGCATGGATCTATGACCCAGAAGCTGCCGTGGGCCGCCGGTGGAGTATCGGGGGCAAGTCAGAAATCGCACGAATGTACCACTCTGTCGCGCTCGTTTTACTAGACGGTACGGTTATGATTGCCGGATCAAACCCTGTGGAACAACCAGTCCTGGTAGCCAATCCCGATATTGAAGAACTAGCATTCGTCACCGAGTTCAGGGTAGAGATATATACACCTCACTATCTCTTAGACGGAAAGGACAAATTTCGGCCATACGATGTTGAGTTACCTAGCAAACGCCTCCCTGCGGATAGTAGGCGATTCATGGTGAACTTCAAAGTCAATGGAGAACCCCAAGACCTGCGCGTGGTGCTCTACCATGGTGGGTTCGTTACCCACTCACTGCATATGGGCCATCGAATGCTATACCTGAATCATGAGGGATATCTTCCTAATCGCCATAGGCAAAGGATTTTGGCTACTATGCCGCCGGATAACAATATTGCGCCGCCTGGGCCCTATGTGCTTTATTTAGTGGCCGATGGCGTGCCAAGCGTTGGACAGTTTGTGATGGTCGAAACGCAGCATTAGTTAGGGAATTGAGTTAGAGGGGGAAATGAGAGATGATGTCTCCTTCTTATATTATTTTCATTGCTTCTCTTTTTCATGTCCGTTTCACCCTTTTCCTTCATCTTCAATCTGCAGGGGGTTTTGGTTGATCGTTGTTGCTTTCTTCTTAGTATCTTTCTCTTAGCAAAGATTATGCGGGTAAGAAAATTCCAGCAGTCTTTTTGTTTACTGGAGATACCTAAAAATATGTATGACAAAAGGCATCGAGTTTCTTACTGCTTCCTCCCTCAATGGCGGTGGTATGTCATCCAGAGTTCGTGGAGGTTTTTCTACAGTTTCTATGATGCCTCAATTTAGCGTATTCAAAAATTCTGTCATTTCTTGGCAGGTAAAATCAACGTGTTGACTGAACAAATTTCATCAAGTTCTGTAATAATTTCCATATAAATCTGATATACTTTGATAGTGATTTATTATTCTGTCTGCTCTGTTGAATGAAGCTGTACTGATTTTCAAATTTAGTAATATAGTAATATATACATTGGTGACTGTATCACAACAGTAAGAGAATATATATCACTTTAAGTTTTCTAATCTCTATTCTTTATATGATTTATCTCTCTTAAAATAAGCTGACTTGCTGCAACTGCTTCTTTTTAATTAAAAGTCAAAAGATATAGCAGTGAAAGAAGTGTCTTTTATATTTAAATATCATATTCCAAGGTTATAGTTTAATGATGTTTTGAAGATATTAAATCTTAGTTCAGGGGGATCGGAAAATGGATGATCCGCTCAACAACCATTTAAATTTCAAAGCACTTCCTCCCCTCCCCCGACACCCAAGAATCTCCATAAATCTACCTGTTCCATGCCATTATCAAGCACCCCAGATATCTGAGCTGTAAATATGTTACAGCTTTGAACAGGTCACTGGGACATCCTGCCTTAGCGACTGTTTAAATATGCATTCATAATGTGAACCATGTTTGGGAAGCCAGCTGTGCTCCCCAGAAAGTTCTCGCTTTTTTCTTCTTTGAGCATTCTACCCGTCGAACGTCCACTATCCTTTCTTTCTACGGGATTCTGCATTTGTGAATATGACGGGAGCATGCTGCATCTGAAGGATATTTTCCTTCCTTTTCCTCATTTTTCTGTTACCTGAGGAAAATACAATGCAGCCTCTTGCTAAAAAAGCATTGCAGCATCAGACTGCGTGTACAAATATGTAATACATACAGAACGGAGCTTTTGGGAGCCAGACAGGAAAGACATATCTCATCTTTTTAAAAGCGCATTTTCAGCTTTACTAAGTGACTTTGTTTCTTTTTATGATGCCTCTGCATAGATGTATTAAGAAGCTTCTGGCATTAGAGGAGTGAGTGGTATGGCAATCATATGTCATGGAGGCTCTCTGATACATATCAACAAAATTATTAGGCTTTCACTTCACTTTGTTTGTAACAACAATAGCATCAGAAGGACTAATAAATAAATAAACACACACACACACACACACTCAGTCATAACAAAATAGTTCGCTGTGTTGTTCTCCCCTCACTCTGTTGCCCCCTCCACCGGACCTCATCTGGCCTCTTTTACTCCTTTATACCCAGCTCCTCTCTACATACTCCGAACTAGAAGAACCTGCTCATCCCACCGTCAGATTTCTCCATTGGACACGCTCGTGTCGTATTCAACTGTCGTTACCCCTCAGGCCATCGTCAGTAGATTTAGCTCCACAACCCAGCTCAACATTGCCATCTAATGCCTAGTAAGTGTGTGTTCCTATTTTACTGGCTTTTAGGTTGCTGTGTCACTTTTATCCCGCACTCCTTTCAGCTCTTTCTACGTACCGAGGATAGGCTTGGTCTGCATTAATTGTGTCATCTAAGGCTGTCCTCGATATCTTCGTTGGTTTTTGGGGTCTTGTTTTTAAGTCGCGAAGCGCATTAGAGCAAAAGCCGATAAGTACGACGTCTGTTTACCGGATTTATCGTCCCCACAAGGCCTCCTGAGTTGAAATTTGGTGCAGGTCAAGTGTCTGGCGATTTTCACCGCTTTTTGTTTATTCTGAGTTGTTGTTGTTGTGGTTGGTTGTTTGTATTGCTGTGGGCGTCGTTTCATCCTCCTATCACCCCATATTTTCCTTACTGTTGAAGATACCGCCGTTAGACAGCCTATCCCTAAACTGACTCTTCCCCTAGACCCTACAGTTCGATTACTCTCCATACTCTGAGACTAGGCATACGTCTAAAAAATGTCTGTTAGCGGGAAAGAAAACGAAAGGTTTGGAGTGCAGAAGATGGCAGAGGCCATCGACCAGGTTGTAGATTCTGCAAACTTGAAAGAGGATGTCGCGGCCCTGGCACGCCAACGGGGCTGGGTAGAGCCTCAGAGCTACGACTATGAGACCTATAATGCTGCTCCTAAATCTGGTGAAGACGCTAGTCTAACCGACCTCCCTGGATGGGCTTCCAGCGCCGCGAAGTACGAGTGGAAGGAGGAGTATGGTGACGTGGGCCCTCGCAATGAGGAGCTCGAGAAAATGTTGTTCCATAATGAGTACCTAAACCGCGCAGGGAACAAGTTCGATCTGTAGGTAGTCTCAAAATCTTGGGGGGATTCGAAAACTATGGTACTGGGATACATAACATACGCAACATACTAACAGCCACTAGCCTCCGTGAAGTCAAGGTGACAGCTGAAACTACACATCAGCCGGACCCCGTCAAGAGCGTAAGTTCCTTTCTGTCTTCTTTGCTGTTTGGTATACTGAGAAAGCATGTAGTTTGATGATGCTGGGTTGCACCCCGTTATGCGTGAGAACATCAAACTGTGTGGCTATAATGTTCCCACCCCAATTCAAGCGTACGCCATTCCAGCCGTTTTGACCGGAAATGATCTTATTGCTGTGGCCCAAACCGGTAGGTGTCTCCCATTTCCCTGCTGAGCCCAAAAGCACATTCCACTGACAGTGTGAAAGGTTCCGGAAAAACTGCCGCCTTTCTGATCCCTGTGTTGTCCAAATTAATGGGGAAAGCGAAAAAACTCGCGGCTCCTCGTCCTGACCTGGGCAATGGGTTTAACGAAGCTTTGGATTGTGTTCGCGCCGAGCCTCTGGTCCTTATCGTGGCCCCAACCCGTGAACTTTCGACTCAAATCTTTGACGAGGCTCGCCGTCTATGCTACCGTTCTATGTTGCGGCCCTGTGTTGTGTATGGCGGCGGGCCAAGGCGCGAGCAGCGCCTCGAGCTCCAAAAGGGTTGTGACGTCCTCATCGGGACACCAGGGCGTCTTCTTGACTTCATGGAGAAGCCGCACGTACTCTCCCTTCACCGTGTCAAATACACTATTATCGACGAAGCGGATGAAATGCTTCACCCCGATTGGGAAACCGAGTTAAACAAGTTGATGTCTGGTGGAGGTACAGGACATATACAAAGCATGCCCGGGTAAATTTAAAAGCATAAACCGGCTGACAATACGCACAGATACCAATGAAGACGCAGACCATCGCTACATGATGTTCTCCGCAACGTTCAACAAAGGGTGCCGTGAACTCGCCCGCAAATACCTTGCAGCAGACCATGTCCGCATCCGCATCGGGCGTGCTGGCAGTGCCCACCTAAACGTGAGCCAGAAGATCTACTACACGGATGACCATAAGAAGAAGGAAGCCATCTACGACCTGCTTCTTTCTATGCCCCCCTCGCGTACACTTGTTTTCGTCAATACAAAGACACAAGCCGACCTAATCGATGATTACCTGTACAATATGGGCCTCCCCAGTACTTCTATTCATTCGGACCGTACCCAGCGTGAGCGTGAAGATGCTTTGTAAGTGGTTCATAATTCACGAAAACTTTAGAGGATTTAGAAATACTAATTGAGGAATTATGTAGGCGTGCATTCAAAACAGCGAAATCTCCCATCATGGTTGCAACTGGCGTTTCTGCTCGTGGTCTTGATATCAAAAACGTCATGCATGTTATCAATTTCGACCTGCCTAGCGTCGCCCACGGAGGGATCGAGGAGTATATCCATCGAATTGGTATGAAGAAATCATCAACTAGAGAAAAGAAGGAAAAAAAAAAA
>QGQJ01000580.1:0-24851 GCA_003206725.1 Blastomyces emzantsi | reverse complement strand
AAAAAAAAAAAAAAAGACAAAGAATGTTCTCTAATTTCTTTTTCACTAACGTACAATTTGAATGCTCTAGGACGCACTGCCCGTATCGGAAACGAAGGATTGGCTTCATCTTTCTACAGCCACGACCGAAACAGCGACATTGCCGCAGACCTGGTAAAAATCCTGTTGGAGTGTAAGCAGCCCGTGCCTGACTTCCTCGAGTCCGAGAAACCAGAGGGAGACGGCGTTCTGTTTAACGACGACACGGATGACGAAGACGACAATAATGACGGAGGGGAAAGTTCTGGGGGTGCTGCTGGGGGTGGTGGATGGGGCCCTGCGCCAATCGCTTCCATTGCTGAGCCAGAAGCTGCCCTGGCCTGGAAGCCGGAAGATATCAGCTGGTAGATGCGGCTTCGTTCTTAAGTAATCAGTATTCCCATTGAGCACGGGTAGAAAAGCGTTAAGGTATCCCCACAAAGTTGGTGCCTCCCTTCACACTGGAAGCTCATCTCCAAACAGCTACCTTTTGAG
Source organism: Blastomyces emzantsi (assembly GCA_003206725.1). NCBI lineage: Eukaryota > Fungi > Ascomycota > Eurotiomycetes > Onygenales > Ajellomycetaceae > Blastomyces > Blastomyces emzantsi. The sequence continues at coordinate 24,338 of QGQJ01000580.1, read as the reverse complement.
TTGAATGCCCTTCTTTCTGACCGCTCTCTGCACTTACGATCGCTCTATTCCAAACGCCAACGAATCGGCGTACTTTTGTTCGATATACTGTCAAAGGGGCTCAGGGAAGTAGAAAGAAAATACCGGAAGAAAAAAAAAGAAAAACGCCCCAAAATCCCAAAAAGCAAAATAAAAAGTCTAGATTCTGGTCCGTCGGTCTAATGCCACAAGGTTATTTTTCTATTAAGTATGATTCATGCATTTCCCATTTCCCTCATCTTATGAAAGACCGAGATCCCCTCAGCGAGTTCAGCACGACGTGAAATTAACGAACTAACGCACGCCTCTCTATCTCCCCCCATTCTTCTTCCCCTCTCTGCCTTGACCACTACCATCATTGTGGATTAGGAGAGGGGGGAGGAAATAACAAAGGGCTTTTAAGAATTTCTGGAAAGGGGTAGGGGCTTTGCAGTTCAGAGAAGATACCTTATGATTTCTGTTTTCATTCCCTTCTGACTGAGCTGTATCAATTTTAACACAACTCACGGGTCGAATGAATGAGGGATTTTTTTCTTCTCCTTTTTTTTCCTTGCTTGATGAGTGGAATGGGAACGTACTTTTTTCATGTTGCTTTTCTAACACTAGTTCGCCGTACGTTGAAAGCCTTATTTAAAGGAAGCGCCGTAGTTACTTAGGTAGATTAACCTAGATACACACACGGCCAATTGAAGTTGAAATGATCATCTGTTATTTACTCCGAATTTATCTTGCCTGATTTTAGGGGTAGCTATCTTCTTGTTGACATATGTGCGTGTGTGGGTGCTTTTCCCGTCCCCAGCAATTTTTAGTGTGAATGCCGAAGCTGAGGACATCGTGCTAACCATGTCCTCTCGCAGTGAACACACCGCAGGGAGACAGCTTGTGCGCTACTTCCAGCCTAAATGGTTATCCGTTTGAACCCTCCCAGTGGCGGGCAATCTTATATTCCACTCCCAAGGAGGATATCTTCCTCTCTTCGCCACGGCGGCCAAGAAGCCTATCCATCCCACCTGCGGATCCCACCTGCGGATAATACGCAGTATACAGAAAGGCTGAAACAGCGCAACATGACGGAGCAGATGCTCCTTCCACTCCGCCATCTAAACGGATACTTGTTTCTTTTTTATACTGTTAAGGGCAATGATGAAGCCTGCTGTCAACCCTGTCAACCACAGCGCGGGAAGGAGGCTCCTGCTAGGCGTGGCAAAGCCCCCTTCTGTTTATTCCTCTCGTTGAGTATTCGACGCGCGCAGATATACCCATTGTTTGCCTGGATATTATGCCTTCAGTTTTTCATATATGCGTGTACTACTATCTCTTTCATCTTACTGAACCACGTCTTTATACAAGTCGGGTAGCCGCTCTTAAGGTACTGCCGACAGTATCCCTTGACTTATTCGAGGATTCATTGCGCGATTTCTTCGAGACTCTTTTTGTTATCGAGTAACTGTATCGGGCTACCCCCTATAACAGTATACAAACAAACCCAGAACAAGGAAGAAATCTCGTTATTCAGGATGCTGCCCTTCGTCAATATCGTTCCTCTCGTCAAGCGCAGCATATGGCTTGCTTTCCTCCTGTGTACCGCGATCGCCTCCAATGTTCCCCGTGCTCCGGCAGGGCAGGATCCCGTCCTTGTCATTGACACGTTTACACATGGAGGACGGAACGATCTAGATGCCTGGCACGGTAGTGGTGAAAATATGCCCATGGTGTGGGCCGATGGCTATGTCGAATTTTCTCCCACCAATGCCGACCAGAACTTCCATACCCAACTCACGAGTACCTGTTTCGACCTTACCCCGTTCAAAGACATGTATCTGCACATAGTCTGTGAGGGGTCAAGCCATTTCACTATCTCCATAACCCAAAGCAACCCCCAATGCGACGCTTTCAGGAAGCCTTATCCGGAAACATGGGATGATATTGAAGCCCGGAGATATATGCAGGGTAATGATATCTATATTCCTATCTCACACTTCAATATCGACTATACTCGTGCTCTGTCCGTATCGTTTAAAGGGTTCTATCTCCCGGAGAAGTTGAAGGTCTCGAAAGTGGAAATCACCGCGACGAAGCCTAAAAAATTCCCTGCCCCTGAAAAACTACCGACTGGAACTCTCTGGCTGCGATGCAAACGCCCGAATTCATTCGCATTTGGTATCGACGATGGCTCACCGGCTTTGGGACGGCGGATGCTGGACATTTTGACTTCAGAGGGAATCAATGCGACGTTCTTCACTGTGGGGAACGGATTGGCGGTGCTAAACTCTGGGTGGACCGATCTATACAAGGACATGGCGGCCAATGGTCATCAAGTTGCGCTCCATACATGGTCACATCCTGCGTATGTTATATTTCTTTTGGTGGTGAGAATCAATTGTCGTTGGCGATTCATTGCTCACAAATGGTTAGGATGGAGGAACTCAAAACCGATGCGGAGATCGATGATGAGATTGTTAAGAATCTCCAGATAATGAGAGAAAAGCTGGGATTTGAGTGTACGTTTTACTGATCGTTTGGCTGTTTGCCATTCCGCTTTGACAGATTGAACTGATGTTTCTAAGCTCGGTACTTTCGCCCACCGTATGGCATCCTTGGAGCACGAACCCGCCAGCGACTCGCCGTGTTCATCAAAGACCCTCAAATTATCAACTGGAGTGTTGACATCGAAGATTGGCTGTGGGCCGGTTCGCCCACTCCTGAAAAACAAGTTGAGGCTTTCCAGCGTGACGTGGATAAGGGTGGTGACCTGGTGGTCATGCATTTCATTAGCGAGGATACCGTGAGGTACACGAGAGATGTGATCAAAATTGCGAGGAGCACTGGGAAAAGGATTATGAGAGTTGACCAGTGTATGGAGGATCCAGACGCGCCCCCCCTTGATTAATGGCGTCCTAGTGCACTTGTGCGTGGTTGGTAGAATTGAAAAGATGGAAGGACTTTAGTTAATATTGCTCTCGGCCCCATTATTACTATTATTATTATTGCTCTGAATGGTTGGCCATGATTCCGGAGTTGGGGAGCTCCATCGAATGTGCTTCTTGTCTTGCTTGGTAATTAAATGTCTTCCTAATAAATTGTCCCCTGGATATGCAAGTGTTAATGTTTGATATTTTTATGTCTTTCGGGCGTTCCCGATGAGGTCTATTTCTTATCGTGAGAAATTCGCTGTCGAGTTAATTGGTATTCGACCCTTTTACGTATATTCAAATTCGCAGCCGTGGCATGTTGTAGTAAAATTGGGGGGGGTTCCAAGTAGGAAACTGGAAAGTGGACAGACAACCACTGAGAATGTAGCCTGAATAAAACATATAAAATAGCTAACTTGAAAAACCAATAATGCTTTTCACTATATCATCATGACTTATAACATTGTGTGCTGTGCTAGTTCCTTGGTAACGTTACCGCAGGAATTATTAAAATGTAGTTCAACTTCCGACTTTTTACAGATCATGCTTTTATGTAATTCGATATGCAAGTGTACAGCTAATATATCTAGCACTAGACAATTGAAATAGAACAGGTATCTAGATACTGGCTTTATATCACGGGGTGTGCGTGTCAAAACAGCGACCCTCTCAAAAAAGAACCCGACAATCCAAACCACACATAACCTCCCTGCGTACACATCAACATTAGCGAAAAACAAACACACCTACTTCTTCCCCGCACGCACTCTCTCGATCATCGCCGTATGCTTCTTTTTCAGCTCCGGAACAATTAAGCTCTCAATCTCCATCATCTCGCCCGCATTGGCATCTACCGTCGTCACCTGCACGCCATCCTCCTTCTTCCCTTCCGTCACGGAATTTTGTTGTTGTGATTGGACTACATTCCAACTCAACCTCTTCGAACCACTGGGTGGCGCCGCCGCCGCCTTCGGGATCCGCAACCAGTGCTCTGAGATCTTCCCATCCGCGTCCCGAGCAACAAACACAACCTCCCACTTGCGCGTCGAGAGCAGATTGCCAATGACGAGGTGATGCGAGTAGCGATTCAGCGCCTGTTCGGACTTTGAAATCAGCAGCGATGGGTCCGTTTCTAGTTTGAAGCTGACAACCATGCTGCCCTGTGGTGCCCAGCCGTTAACGAGGCTGTGGAGAAATTTGGGGACCGGGTCCAGGTCGACGATCAGTTTCTTGCCGTGAGTTGGTGGCTGTGGGTCATTGAAGCCTGTGTAGATCCGGTCGGCGGGGATAACGCTGTGGCCTTGTGCGGGTTGGGACGAGGACGTGGTGACTTCGTTTGAAGATTGGATCTTGTGCTCTACCATGCGGTCGCGTGGGATGAAGAAGTCTGAAACCGCCGCGGCGAGGTAGAAGAGCGCATTGGCACCCAAGGGTCGCATAATTGTAGCAAGTGAGCGTAACTCGTACAGATACTCTGTCACTGTCACGTAGGGGATAAGCAGGAGGAGCTGGTTCTGCTTCGCGTAGCGGTACTGGCGAAGCACTTTACGCATTTCGTCCTGGTACTCTGGGCGGACGACGATGGCACCATGGTCTGGGTTATTTTTATCATGGCCGGGAGACGACGAGGGGGGCGCGGCGGCCTCGTCCATGAAATCTAGGAAGCAGTTTGTCGAGTGGCTATAGTGCCGCGAGTACGGGAGGAGGCTGAATTGGCGATGCAAAAATATCACTGCGTAGCCTTCTTGGAGGAAGTATTCGGCTGATGTGGCACCTCGTGTACCTGCGGAGAAATTGTCGATGAAACGTACCGTTTGGGTTTCGAGGGGCACGGTGGTCCCGCCGGATGTGACGAGGACCACCCGTCTGTTTGCTGCTAGATGGAGGTTTACAAACTCTTGGGCCTGTGCAGCATGTGCTTGGAGGTCCCGAGGTGGAGGGTTGGTTTTGAAATAGTCAGGCTCGGGCGTGGGCGTCGGCGGGACATTTTCCACCTTGGCACTTGGAAGTGGCATTCTTGTACGTGATGGGGAGGTGGTAGGAGAAGCGGCTAATCAGTCGATTCCACGATGTAGTTGCTCGGAAATCGAACAATGAAGTAAAATTCTATTCCTCAGAAGGCCTCGCTTTTAAGCAGCTCTTTATCAGGCATACGGATTTGGCGGTGCTAAGAAATTCGTCCACAGCTTCCAGTCAGTCGAGAGACAAAGACCACATGAATCTAGTGCTCTTCAATTCGCGGGCAGTGCTTTCTTTGTCCTTGAGGGCAAGATTGAGAATTATCTTTCTTTCGGGCAGTAGCGCGGCCAAATATTGACCACATGTAGCCCAACGGATTTCAGACTGCCGGAGTGGTAATTCTTCTAAAGGAGGGGCGCGGGCCAGCGGAAGGAGGGTCAGGGCTGGTATATCACCTTCAATTGAACGAATTCAACTCCAATTTGGCCGGAACGGGTTGGATCGTAGCCTCTTTGTTCTGTTATATGGTGGAAAAGCCCTGATTGAACCCCTCAGTGTCTCGGTTGTCCGTTTCAACTTCGCTTCGTTTGAATTCTTGTAGCTGAAACAAAGTTTGCCTCGGGAATCCCAAATGCGGATGATGTCATCGCAAATCCTCGCTTTTATATCACGTGATATGGGATATCCGAAATCAATTTAGCGATAAATATTTGCTTCTTTATTAAGTCAAAACCCTATCTAAAATCTAATCGAATAGAGGCTAGTTTGCTGGCAAGATATGTATGTAGCAATAGAACAGACAAATTCTAAGTGCATTACAAATATCGGCTTTTAAGGGCCTGGCTGATAGTACTCATCCTGCTTGCAACCCCGCCGCGTTGCATTGTGCTCAGGAGTGCTTCTTCAAGTGCAGATTGTGTTAAACTAGCGTCTGCGCGTTGTAAGTTAGTGGCTAAACTGGGAGGCACAACAGGGCAATATTCATTGGTTTGGGAAAGAAGCGTACCATCCAAATCGCTAAAGCTGCTCCCCATACTAGGGGTCCCATCACTCCCCTCTCGGCCGGCTGCACGTCGGCGTGAACCGAGTCGCGCTAATTCTGCAGCTCTCCTCGGGCTGAGAGCGGTAGGGTGGCGAGTGGGCTGGGTTCTTTCGTGTGCTACTGTGCCGCTTGCGGGTCCTGAGCTCCCTGAACTAACTGAAGACTCTGGTGCAGATATCCTGGTCGAAGGGACGGTGGCTTCAGCCGAAGGAGCATGTGGATGGCTGGCTGGTTCTGGCTCCTGTCGAAGAGTTGTGCTAGTACCATGTCCCATTTGTTGTGTAGATGACCTATGGTGCGTACTTAGAGGTAAGAATGCCGGCGAGTCCTCTTCATCCTCGTCAATGCTATTGCTTCCCCTATGGACAGAAAATCTACCAAATCTTTTGAATGGTGGACCTCTTCTCGTTGTCACTTCTTCTTCAGAGTCAGAGGATGACGAGGAAGAGGAGCTAGCTGGTGAGATGTCCTGATCCAAGGGGGGTGATGTAAGCGGCGAAGAAACTGTGTGTAATTCCTTTTTTGAAGATGGTTGATTACGAGTGGCGGAATCTGTATAAGGTGGTGCTGCAGGTCGGGGTGATTGGAGTCCCATGCCAGTTGTCTGAATTGGGGGATTCATTGATAAAATATTTGGGTATAGAGCTGTAAAGCGACAGTCAATATCAACGTATTGTAAAAATGGGTGTTCGTCGGCGGTTACCTTTGGACTTGATCGGCGTAGGAGGCGCACTGGAATCTTGTTTAACCACTTGTCCTTCCTTTTGACGCATCGATAATTTTGACAGGTCTTTTGAAGCTGTGCATCTGTTAATGCAAGCGCAAACAAGAGCTTCTTTGGTATTTAATATAACGTACCACTACTCCCTACTCTCTTCATCGGCTGCCCACCTATGGCCGCGCTCCCAGACATCGATTGTGGCACGGGCGAGTTGGCAGCAGAATGAGGGTTTCCAACCTTTCGTATCTGAGCTCTGACCTGTGAAAGCTGACGATCATAGAGCCATGCTGCTTGTTGAAGCAGGAACGGTAAAGTCACGTCAAAATGTTCTGCCCTAGATGTTGTCAGATGCATTACCAAATAGGCACGAGAACATAGAAATAGGCGTACAATCCTTTCCCTGTCGATAATCATGGAGTCAGCTAGAGCAAGAGAAAAAAAAATATAGAATGACGGCCAGAGAATGTTACAGACAGTCAATATCATTGCCTTTCGAAGGCCGCGACAGGATATCCCACAAGGCATGGTCTTTGGCAACACTCCATTCGACCTAGAAGCAACCGTCAGAACAAATTGCGAACAAGGTATTTTCAAGTGAACATACTGCAGGAGGATCTACGAAGTCACCTCTAGGAAAGGGTAGCCTTATGAACACAGTGAAATGTGGATCTATTTCTGCCGGCTGAGGGCCCATGATAAAGGCGGCTTTGCGCTTAGCAAAACTGGTTAGTGTCAAGAGAATGGAAATGGGAGGCTATTAGTTAAAATACAAGACAAGTTGACAGCATATTTTAGCTGAACAGTAGAGATAAGAAAAATAAATTGCAACATACACCAGGGGGTTTAGGGAAGGATGTTAAACTACTATTCTCAACAGGCAAAGTCGTGACGCGCTAAGGGAGCTCACAAAGAAGCGATGTTGGTCATTTGACCTGACGTCAAATTAAGGTTAAGGTCCAGTGGAAGCGGCTCAATGAAATCGCTGAGTCATTTATTATTAAGCGAGTTATCATTGGCTGGCCGCAGCAGACCCTGGGATATCGATGGCCGACAGTTATAGGAGCGATTTGTGGAATACTCCAGATAAACACGCATGATGGATAAGTTGAGTTTGAAATTCCCCTCGTGAATTCATGGCAAGTTCATATCTTTGATTAGGCAGATTAAAATAGTTACGCAAACACGATTCATTTTTGACATATGATCTCGATAGCTATGGTGGTGACTGAGTGTGCCCTCACCTAGTGTCAATCTATATTTCTTTACGGGTCTAAGGGGATTCATAAAAATGGAAAAAATGCGCTTGCCAGGAACAACTGAGAAAGTGAGATGGCTTCAACAATTTGGGGCGAGCTCTTGAACACTACATTTAAATTATCAATCAGGATAAATAAACCTCAGGTGCAAGAGCACAAATGGAGTCATATTTGATGTGTTTTTTAAAGAGAAATCAGTTCTGTACCCAGTGTGGGGTTCGGCTAAATTAGACTCCAACATGCCTGTAGGAGGCTCGCTAACAGCCTAGGGAACGCTGAAGCGTTTTCTCTCATGCTCGTAAATAGTACCAAAATAGCCCTACGGGAAGTAATCTAGCAATCATTTCCATCAACTGTGCAGAGTCCCCTAATTGGCATCTTGGGCGGGAACAGATGAATCTGCAAAAGGCTGATAGGGGTTAAGCTAACATGGTGTAATAGGCAAACGCCAGACAAACAGCTTTACCGAGCATTAGTCTTTATGACATACCCATTCCGTAGAGGTTGTACATTGCCAATTGCCCCTCCGTCTCCTTCAGATTGATTTCATCTTGTTCCATTGCGGTTTCGTTGTATTAAGGTTGGCATCCTGACTGCGGCTCAAATGCTCATCATTCCCATCACCGGACGCCAAGTCGGGGGTCAACTACCCGGTCCCTTTGTCAATTTAGCTTTCATCGGTTAATCGCCAGTGTCACCTACTCAAAGAGGACTAGTTTATCCTCGGCCCACTAGTTCGGGCCGCAGCCCGGATATCCCCCTTTTGCTGACAGTCACGTGCAGCCCGCGCATCCCGCCCTGAAGGTTTTTTGGTTGAATTGAGTGCAAAGCTGTTTGTGTTGCAGCTTGCAGCTCGCATCCAGTCTTTCCAAACTCTTTCTCCGGCCATACTGCATCTAGACCCTTTTTCCATATCCCATCTCAGGTCCATTCAAAACACCTTGAGTTCGAGACCTACATAGTAGTGGCTCACAAGTCGTCGCCAGCCATCTATCCCTACTAGTTAATTATTTCGTCACCCTTGCCCCTGTCTGATGTCCATCACGAAAGTCGGCTCGAAGCGCCGTCGCGGGTACCCTGTTTGTTGGCTTACCTCTATCGATTTTAAACCATGGACATAGCGACGGCGATGACGCCAGAAACCTCACCACGATCCTTCGTGGAAAACGGCATCGAACCTAGCAGCTACCTTCCAGTCGACCAACGCCAATATCATGAGGCTGTTCTGCAAATCCCATCTAGCCAAACGGAAGAAGACATGGAAAAAGAGCTTATCCGTATAGCCCAAAGGATTGGTTTAGAGACCTCTAATGCTATACATCCACAGTTCGATATGTCCCGATTGGCGGACCATTTTCCCAATCAGTTTTCTCACGTTAACTTAGAATCTTCTCCTCTTACTTCAACGAGCTCTTGTTTTGCAAATAACAATAATGTGTCTTCTCCGCCAACTATATCATCAAGCAACGAAATCGCCAGCAGTATGTATTCTACTACCTCCATTTCCACGCGCCCAACATCGCATGGCTCTGTTGTAGAGCAGCCATGCATTTCGCCAGTGTCAAGACCCGGACAGCGTCATCGGTCAAGTTTATCGTCTTTGAAACAGGGTAGTCGTGAGCGAAGGGTGAGGTTTAGTGGTTTCAGACTATCCTTTGGAAAATTTCCGAATTTTAGAAGGCGTTCCGCTGCAGCCGTCTCATTACCTACGTCTGCCGTGTGGTCCGAAACCAGATCTATCACACCAGGCCTTGACAACGTGCAATTCTCGGATTCGCAGTCCAAATTGGGAAACCAGACCCCGCAGTCGAATAATAATCCCTTGTTCAATCATAGCAAGAATGTCGATAAGCTCGATACGATGCGGGCTTTGAATTGCCCTCAATTACAAGATTTGCGTAATGTCCAGGAAGCCCAACGAGACCGATACCTGGCATTCAAAGAAGAAGCGCTCGAAACTCTTTATCTCAAGCACGAAGAGTCTAAATCTTTGAGGAGAAGGGAATATGAGAAAGTTGAACGTGATATAGATGACCAGGTTAGTGTGCATTGGTTTTTAAACCTGCTTTTTATCCTGTGTTAACTTTACCCTTTTAGAATATGCAAGAAGCGAATAGACTTGAGGAGCTCCAACTTAGCGCTGAACTCGATCTAGTTGAGGAACTACGGCGAGAAAGGCAAACGCTAGAAATGCGTATCCGCCATATGGAAGGTTACTTGAATAACGGTCCGCGGCATTCCCAATCCAAGCTTCCGAATAAAAATATTGAAAACCACTCTTATATACAACAACCCCACCGCCAAGTCACTCAGAAAGATAGGGACCATCTGTTCGAAAAGTACCGCGAACGGGACAGGATGGATACTCTCCATGTATCAAAGATCAAAGTGCTTCGGGATACCCAGGAACGGAAATACCTAGAAGCTCTATCTAAGCAGGAGAAGAAAGCCAGTAAAGTGGTCCAAATAAATGAGAACGCATTCCAGGACCTTGTCAGCCGTTGCGACAACGAGACAGCAGCTGCCAATGCGTGGTTTCTGAGCCGAGAGCAACACCTAAGAGCGAGGTGGATGCTTGAAGAAGCGATTGTTAGAAAGCGAGTGGAAATCGACATGGGTATCTCTTATACTCCATTGCCGGTAATTTCATTTTCGGAGGAATATTTAGGAGACCTGATTGATCATGATTCACGCATCAAGACACGCAGCTGATGAATCAACTTGTGCGCTACCCTTTGCTCTCGGTCCGCAATAAGCCCTGGTGCTCCTAGACCCATGGCTCCGGAAGATATGCGGTCCGATTTATGAAGACTCCGTCACTTACACGCTCCCGTAAAATACCCACTCCATATCAACTCTGCGTATAAATCGCACTTCTTTTTATTTAACGGCCCTTTCGTCTCCTGTTTTAATGACATGATGTCAGTTTGATACCCCTCATTTTCTGTTGCATGGTTCTCATTCAGTCTTTCTTTTCCGTTTGCGTTTTGCTCTTTTGTTGTACAACATGACCCACCTACCAGTGAAACTTTTCTCCTGCATTTTAGCAGCGTCTTCAAGTTATGTTATCTCAGCATTCACTATTGGGCTTGTTTGCTCTGTATAGAGGAAAGGTGCCAAGAAAAAGGGTGAAAAATAGAAAAGTTTAAACGATCTGTTTTTGCCCATAGTATTTAGTGTAATATTTCGTTCAGCCGTACATAGCAGAATATGCCTTGAGAAGTTAATCCAAATAGCGAGCTCTCTATTCCATCTTGTTTTGTAATACGGATTCGACAAGCCCCTTGTGAAAGGCCTAACTCCTAATCATTTATGACCAATTTATTTTAACACTTAGAGAACGATTACATACTTACTTGACCGACGTAATAAAGTCCACCATAGACCATTAAATTCAGATCTTGGACGATGACTCGTGATAACAACACACCAGTGCGAGGACGAGCACAGTTATTCCTCTTCTTCTACCTGTTCTACTTCACTTGTCAAATTGTGATACATATTCTAATTTTGAATCATGCGAATTATTCGAGACCCTTTAAGTTCAAACGCGAATTGTGTCATTGCCTTCAATGATGTCTCCAGAATGCGGGGAAACACACTTTAGGTGAACATGATTAAAGTTTTGGAGCTCAAAAACGTGCTTGCAGGGGTTTATTTAAGCTTAAAATTTTCCGACCAACTAGCGCAATGCAAGCCCAAATCTGCACAACATCATCCATGGACCATGGATCGATGACACTTGAACTTAGAAACAAATCTTTGAACCCTTGCGATCTTTTGCACACTAAATTGAGGATATGACGATCACAATTTTGAGGTAGGATAAGATATGTGGAGCGGTTTTGGTTTAATTTAGTTCCCATGAACAATGGCAGATGTATGTGTGAAGCACTCCGTGCATGGTCATTTCTGGGGTTTGAGGGAGAAGTTTCACAAACTCAGTGCTATGTTCCAGATTTAAATTGCGTCACCTAACATCTATATCTGACATTACACAAAATCCCACAGCAACCAGCCAGATATGACTTTAATATAGTATGTATGCTTCACAGAAAATCGATTTTGTACCCCTCTAACTGTCCACAGTTGCACTTTAAACAATCAGATGAAAACAATCAACCTCACCAACACTAGCACAAAAAATAATAAAGAAAAATCCAAGGTAGAAATACTTTTAGATGACTGAAGACAATTTTACACCTCATCAAATTTAGCCATTGTTATTGACATGAATGGGGGTTTTAAGAATAAAGCTGCGACCTGTTCTCCATGGTATTCTTGGATATTCAAGTTAATTCCTCACGAATCCGATTCTGGTGCCGTCCCCCGATGGTGGCGGGAAACTCCCATGATCCGATCAACAGCGCTAAAAGCCTCTGAACATTCAGGAGTTTGCACGTAATGTTCAACCGTCTTATGCGCGACATTATTGTGGGGACCCGAACGCCAAACTTTGACAAAACAAATTTCTTCTGGTTACACCATGAGCAGCCGCACTACGGCAAGGGTCCTAATGTCAACTTTTGGAGTGATACTCGAGGTCATAATATCAGAACTATGAAAATGGCACAATAAAAGAAGTGCAACCACTGATCATTTTATTTTTACTAATGTTATCGTGGTTTAATTCTCCACAACTTCCCCTTGTCATCGTGCAACTTCGGTTCCACTAGCTCATAGAGCTGCTGATCGGCGATAGGGTATTTTTAATATTCCACCTGCCCAATTCGCCCCTTTGGCAATCCCCTTTGATGCGACGCATCGTCCTGGACTGGGTGACTCCTTCAGCACTGGTGAGAGAGTGAAAATGTTGTTGCTCCCATTTCCCCTCCCATTCTCCATAGGCCGAGGCCATATCACGATTTTCTCGCAGGAGTCCTTAGGGCCGTCCAACTCCCAGTACTTTAGTATTGAACTCCGTCGGTTAACACATTCTGAAAACAGTCAATTCCTGTAGACCTAAAACTTAAGAGGTGACCAAACAACGAAATTTCAAACAATCCAGGATATGGAACCAGTATTTTGGCGTCTCCCCCTTGAGTTCCAGCGACAAGATTGGCATCTACTTTTCGAGATAAAGTGAGGAAATGGTATACGGCCGTACGCGATAGTACTTGGGAATCATTCGGAATAAATCGAGGGTATCGCTGCTAGACGCAGAGCGTATACAGGTGATGCAACGTAATGCTAAGCCTACATGCGACTAATTAAGATTAAGAAGCAGTAGTGATCGCCGCAGTGTGTATGCACTTGGTGATAAACACCACGAGATGGGTTCCCAATGCAGATAGAGCCTGACAATCGAGGAGAAGAACATGCCAGTAGAAGCCACAGCGGCCAATCAACGAGCATAAAAGTCATCATACGGCTAGGCTGGGCATATGCGGCAATTGCACAAGGCGTTGAGATTTCAGTTATTCCGAATTATCCGCGATGTATGACCCACTCATCTAGGTTTAAAGGCACCGCGCAACCTTTCAATTGCACTTTCGACCCGCCCGTCACCCCCTGTCAGCAAGTTTTCCGTCACTTTATCTCTGCCTTCATCACCAATGATAATAGCGCGCTCCACGTATCCCGTATTGGAGAGCTTTATACGGCCTACACGGCCATCCCGCCATTCAATGCGAATGTATCTTGTCTCGACAGCGGTTGCAGTAACGGATACAATCCCCAAATCACTCTCGGGAAGCGGATCCTCATGAAGATTATGCTGCGGCGACTGTGACCCATCTTTGTTTCTCTCATCCCGGATACCAAGTTCCTCTTGTAACCACTTGAGCGCATCGCAGCGCACATGCCACGCGACCAGCTCCCGCCTTAATTCCCGCACGAGGCTACGCAAATCTTGCTTTGGGGTCTTCCCGGATTTCGCAATCGCGGAGTCCGCTCCATTTGCGCCACGGGGCACGGAAAGGTATCTTTGTTCCAGCTGAGTCAATGGTATGAAGATAGGAATGGTATGGCGATGTACTTGGAGGAACTTCTCCTCCGGTCCACCAACGCGTTTTAACAGCAGATAGTACGGTTTAACAAAGGTTCCATGGCGCGTGCAGATGTCAATTCGAATACCTAATAAGTTGGATGACGTCGCGTGAGGCGAAGGGTCCTTAAAAGGAAAGGATGTGACGGAGAAGGTAATGCGATGGTGGTTGGCTTGGGCATGCTTTCCGCTGCCCAGGATGACGGGTTCTATATCCTTTTCCAACCCGAACGGGACATGCTGACCTAGCACATCTTGCATGGTGTTTGTAGATAGGAGGCTTGATGAAAGGAATTGTCTACGATTGGTGAGGTTGTGTACTATGAATGCTGTCAGCAAAAGCAAACGCAGGGTGGGAGCGAAGGGAGAACTAACTCTCGGCACGCAGCGCGGCGATTTCATCGTCGAGGCCACTTGACACGTCGTCTATGTCAGGCGCAGCGGTAGCCAGGCCATCTGCAGACATAGCGACGTCACTTACCACGTCGATACGGGCATTGGGTTTTCCTGAGGAATGTCATTCCATCCTCGTCATGAGTGTTTTGCTGGTGATCAACCTCAATTGTTTGATTGTTTTGGTGAGGCTGGTGCCAAGACTTGCGGCATTACAAGTTGTATTTTATTGATAATCCGTTTCCTGGTAAGGTAAAATAAATACCTGGCGTAAAATTTATTCATGCAACATTTTTTAGGCGCGGGATTTTGGTACCGTACGTACCAGCTTTGCCGCTGCCCCCTATTTTGATGCCTCGTATCCTCATCCACCAATAATAGACATCACCCTACGCTATTCGACACGCCTAGACGAGGCGCAGACCAATTCTATCAAGTGCCAGGCCAATCATCGCCAGCACCAATTTCACTTGTGCCAGCAAAATTCGTGATATTAGGATGTTTCAAGTCGCTTGCGCAGCACCAAAGAGAGTAACGTGCAAATGCGGAAGCAACCTTGGAAATGAGTGATCAAGTTTCACCATCCCGTGTGCGGCGACGATCAACATGGCTGGGTGTACGGATTATATAAAACTGAGACCATCCCGAGGGCACCCTGTACGATGTAGAATCAGCAAACATTTTTCCAGCCTGCTCTCAACCCACTATCAAGAGATATGGTGATCTTGCCTTCACTACTGCTGACCACGGCTGCAGCCCTCTGCGCGCTGTCCCCTGTGGCAGCAGAATTCCAAAACATCACCGTGGACGATTACAAACTCAAAGCAGGTGGTTACTCTGACATTATACAAGATCTGGATAAGGTCCTGCCCATCAAATCGGTCAAGCAAGTCCTGGCAAACACCAATCATAAAAACCCAAACTCGTCTCCAGATGTGAAGAGCATTCTACAAGCTTTTACGTGGGAGGACGTCGATGGGTATGATGATGTCAACACACGGAAATGGTATCCTCAAGGCATAACCACGACCGCAGACGCAACCGATACGGGTGACTATGAAGGTGACGTCGCCACCCTGATCTCCTGGCACTCGGATAATTATAATGATGGGAAACGCGGACCGCGCATCTCCTTCATCAATATGAATAAAGGAGCTGAGAGGGCGTACCGCAATGTTCTCCTTGTTCGGCCGACCGAGGGTGGGTCAAAGCCCAATTTCGAAGCACTCAGTGGTCTCCATGCTGGTGGGATTGCCTGGTACGGCCATTTTCTCTATGTGGTCGCGACTACAGGGGGACTTCTTGTCTTTGATATGAGGCACATCTACGAAGTTGCTATCGGAGACGGTATTGGCCGTGTTGGAAATAGATATCAGGCGCACAATTACAGGTAAACAGATCCCTTTTGACAGTAACCGCCGATTTTCTTTTCTTTTCTTTTCTTTTCTTTTCTTTTCTTTAACATTTTCACTCCAGATATGTCTTACCGCAAGTACGAGCCTACAAGTGGCAGCCGAAAGAAGGTGTCAAAAATTTGCATTTTTCCTTCGTTGGGCTTGACAAGACTAGCAACCCTGCAAGGTATGTACATATTCATTGAAGTAAACACCCGCTGTATACTCTCTAATGCACATCCAAGCCTCGTTACGGGTGAATGGTTCCCTAATGGCCCCGGACGCCTAACCCACTGGGATCTCGACGAAAGCAGCCACCTCCTTAAAGTCGATGGTGACAACATTGCAACTGCCTCTCGGGCTGTCCAACATTCCCTCACTAAAATCCAGGGCAGCATCATGATCAACAATAAGTACTTCCTGACCCAGAACGGGGGCAGCTTGTGGACGTTTACGTGGAAGGACGGACAGAAGGAGCATAAGGACGTGTTCTCTGGCGTACCGGAGGACTTGTCTTACCAAAAGGGGTATGGACTGTGGGCACAAATAGAGCCGCCGGGAAATAGACATGTTGTTGCTCTTGATCTTGAAAAGTTCTAGGATACATTGGACTTAATTTGTCCACGTTTATGTGGTGCCTATAATCTCTGCGTTCACAGGTCTCATGAAGCACTTTAAATTAATGTGCCCCTTATTTCTTGACCCCCACACAGCAAGATCTCTGTTTCCAATGCAAAGTATCTAGATCTTGAAATTTAGGTTTTGAAATTTCGAGTGCTTCCAAGCTCTAGGAAAGTAAGCGCCTGCTTCAGTGAGCCTCCGTCAGAAAGTTCCACCCCAATGACAAATATAAGCCCAAATAACCCGGAGATGCGAATTCGTATACATATTTCGCAAGGGGGTTCATTCCACATTGTAAATTAAATCTACCTTCCATCGCCCCGATTTTAACCCTATTTGTTATGGTATTCTGTTTACCGTCAAGCCTAAATAGATAGCCCTACGTTTCTATCGGTTATGGTATGCCAGTCAATTGGTACGCCCACTGAAGGCAAGCTATAACGTGAAGTCCACTATCCTTGGAAAACGGCACAGGCAAGGAAAGGGTTCAACTGGTCGTCCCCCCTGAATACAAAGGCTGTGTCCCAGGGTTTGCCTGAGAGTTAGACTCCGTGCCAAACGCAGGGGACCATTTTTATCATCATTCAGCCAACGGTTGTCAAATGTAATTAGTCCATTGAAATACATTTGAGGTTGCATCGTGGTTGAAAATTCATTCCTTTATTTGATAATGTGACAAATGAACTTTAATAAACAAATCAACAAGCGAAGTCTTATCAGTTCCCAATATAATCCAGGGGCGAGTAAGTTGTGTAGCCCAAGTCAAACAAACAAAGCACATAACAGACCATACGCATCCATGAATTCAGCAGGCCTCTTTACAAGGCCGGTTCTCTATGCTTTAGGCCTTTCTGCAGCAAATAGAAGAAGATCCTCACCTCCATAGGTGAGCTCCTTCGCGATTTCGAACCCAGACTTTTTCAGCACTTTTCTGCTCGCCTGATTTCTCGCATTGCAAACGGCATAAATTTTGTCCGCACGCTCACCATCGCCACTATCGCCTCCACTACCCTCAGTAGCATTCCGCCTCGGGAGATCCCACCAGATCTTCAACATCATCTGCAACGCTTCGGTAGCATATCCCTTTCCCCACGATTCAGGGAGAAGCGAGTACCCAATCTCAGCGCAGGGGACTACCAGGTTAACGCTCACATAGCCAATGAGTTGCTCCTGAGTTGCAGGAATCGACTTGTCCAAAATGGCGAAGTTGAAAGAGCGACCCAAGATATCCGCGGGGCCCTGTTCGAAGTTCTTGAATGACATCCATTTACGCGTCTGCTCAATCGATTTGAATGGTTCTTGTGGGAGGCTGTTTAAATTTTACTAGTTAGGAGTCATAAGGCGGTAGGTAATTATTTCAATTTGCACGCTGGGCAACTGTGATGAGGGAAGTTCATTGTCTTACTTATGTGCTGCTACTTCTGGCCGCGAACGAATCGCAAATAGCGCCGCAGCGTCAGAGTCAACCACAGGACGAAGAAGAAGCCGGCTGCTCTCCATTGAAGGAATGGTGGTTGGAAATGACACATAGACGGATTCGTTGGGTAATATATCCATGATGAAGGGTTGGGATGTTTTCCTGGAGTTTAAATACATTACAGTTAGGACTTCCTTACGCTGATGTTGTTGCTGCTCGATGTAGGGTTGTGTTAGCGAATGGAGGGTAGATTCATTCGGATTGTGAAAAAAGCGGAAGAGGCTCCTGGCCAAGTAATATATAGGATATTTATATTATTGTTCACAATTTAAATCGCTCTATCCAATGTAGTATGACGTGTTTGGCGAAACGGATATAACAGAAAGATGTCCGCGGAAGGGCGCAACTGACATCTGGCAGATCCGGCCCCCCTTGACTCCAGAAACTCAGATGCGAATGGAACTTTCGACGGTTAGGTTCGCGAACAAGCACATCAGATCATCACACTCGTATCCATGATTCTCAGCCCTGCCAAAACTCACGTTCCCGGCATAAACTGTCCGCACCAAGTCGGGGGGCATATCTTATCTCATGCATCGATCCGAGTCCCGAGTGACAGATGTGTAGGTAAGCAGTTGTGTTTTAACTAATACGAATGCGTCTCCATACGGAGTATGCTAGAGACAGGGTTCTGTTTGGTGCAAGACCGCTAGTCCATGAGAAATGGCCGGCAATTGTAGCACTGAAGGCTAAATTATCTCCCGATGTTTTGCCAGAAGGTCAGCCCCGCGGTTCTTATCTTACCTAAACCCTTAGTCAGCACGGCACATCCACCTCTCCGCTTCGTCTGTCCTATGGCATCCCGCCAGCAAGTTACAAAGCCACAATCCAGTGATCCGCAACCTAGGCAGCGGGCTAAGCCGTTAGTTTCCACGCGGAGAGGCCAGCTTGCCTCTAATAACATTTCCGCCGCCGCATGGATGCCGCCTCTTTGGTGAGCCCGAACTCCCGCCCCATCCTCCCTCCGCGCAAACCTCGGCCTTTCGTTTCCTCCGGCTTGCCTCTCTATATTTCCGACTCCCGCCAGACCATTGATTCCGACTAGGGCCAGGACGTCCAACTCCAACCCCTTGTCTTCCGCTCGCTTTCCGGGTCACTGAGCCAATAGTTCTCCCGCCGCTGGTCATCGCGATAAAGTTTCCTTGGCAGGATTAGAAGAATCTTCGGGAAATATTGAAGAAAAAGGAAAGTGGGAAGCGGAATACGAACGAACATAGTGCAAATATCACAGACGTATCTGAATTCTGGCGAAGTGAAGACATCGACGAGGAGCACAACTAGTTTCCCTGTCGCGGTTTGATCAACGAAACCCCAGAAATCTTCAGATGAGGCGCTCTAAAAAGACGGGATCACTCAAACGTCGCCCCTCCAGCAGGCCGGGCCTGGCCGTCGTGACTGGCGGCGAAAACGGCCACGCCGACAGTGACATGAGTTCCACTGTCGAAATGCGGAGGAAGGACAATTCCCTCGACTCAGCTCCTTCAGCTACCCAGACAGTTCGGCTCATGAACAGATCAGATTTCACGCTAAACGATAAACCTCCCACATCACAAACCCCAAACACGGTGACTACGAGTTTTAGCGATCTACCCGTACACGACAAGCGGAATTTCGTACTTTTATGTCTTCTCTACTTTTTGCAGGGTGTGCCGATGGGCCTGGCTGGCGGATCGGTGCCTTTCCTTCTTAAACCTTACCTCTCCTACGGCCAAATCGGCATATTCTCCCTTGCGTCATACCCTTATTCCCTGAAGCTGCTTTGGAGTCCCATTGTGGATGCTGTTTGGAGTCGGAGATTTGGACGGAGGAAAAGTTGGATCACGCCCATCCAGATGATATCCGGTATTGCCATGTTATATCTGGGAGGTAGCATTGATAAAATGATGGTAGCTGCTGGCGCAGATGGGGGTGCAGGCGTTTGGAACTTTACTGGCTGGTGGTTCCTCCTGGTGTTCCTATGTGCGACGCAAGATATTGCCGTTGACGGCTGGGCGATTTCCCTCTTGTCGGCCCAGAATATCTCTTACGCTTCCACTGCCCAGACGGTTGGTCTCACTGCCGGCCAGTTTCTTTCATACACTGTCTTCTTGGCCTTGAACTCGAAAGATTTCGCCAACAAATGGTTCCGCACTCAGGCTGGAAATACCGGCCTTATAACCTTGGGCGGCTACCTTACATTCTGGGGATGGTTATATATCGTCGTCACGTTAGTTCTAGCTGTCCGGAAGAAAGAGGAGAAATCCAACGATCGGGATGGTATCATCGCAGTCTACAAGAGCATGTGGGGCGTATTGAAGCTGAAGAACATTCACACCATTATCATTGTCCACCTCATCGCCAAGATCGGCTTCCAAGCCAACGATGCCGTGACCAGTCTAAAATTAATTGACCAGGGCTTTGGCCAAGAGAACATGGCGCTCGTCGTCCTGATCGATTTCCCATTCGAGATCGGGTTAGGATACTATGCAGGCAAATGGTCGAACAAGTATACCCCAATGAGACTCTGGTGCTGGGCATTTGTTGCCCGACTGTTCGCCGCGCTTTTCGCGCAGGCAGTTGTCATGGTTTTCCCGAGCGGTGGCGGGCCAATGCCGACCTGGTATATCCTGGCAGTTATTTCGGAACATGTTTTCTCCACGTTCATGATGACCGTCATGTTCGTTGCTGTTTCTGCCTTCCATGCACGCATTGCCGACCCAGCCATCGGCGGGACTTACATGACCCTCCTCGCAACGTGAGTCTCCCATAGATTTATCACCCTTCCAATCCCCATATCTTCACAAAAATTGTTGTAATCTAGTCTTAAGCTAAATATCTGTCAAACAGTGTCTCCAACCTCGGCGGAACGTTCCCCAAATTCTTCGTTCTCAAATTCGTCGATCTCTTCACGAGTGCCACCTGCATTCCCCCAACAGAAGCACCCGCAGGCATAAAGGATCCCATCACGGCGCAATTTTCCTGCGCGCTTGAGGCGGACAAGCATCGCTGTGAGGCTGGAATGGGTGTTTGCCAGGTCGATCGCGACGGGTATTATACCACCAACCTCATATGCGTAATTATTGGCGCAGTCACATTTTTCCTATATATCAGACCGGCTGTTCTGAAGGTGCAGCAACTGCCACTACGCGCATGGCGACTTAATGGCAATAATAGACAGGTGTAGATTATGCGTGTTTCACATTTCCTCTTTGTTCTCATTCTTCTTTCACCCTTAAGAAAAACCAAAAGGCCATTTTTCTTCGATTTGACTGATTGTTTTACACTACACCTTTTTTCATGTTTGAAAAGCATAGGCTTTGACCCGAGAGGGTTCCTTGGCTCTTTGCTTTCTTGCTCGTTGCTTTTGTTTTTGCTATCTTGCCCTTATGAGTTTCCGCCTACCCTAGATAAACCGCATTAACGTTTATTCCCCAGACAGTTTTCAGTCTGTACTGTACAATATTATCGATATATACCTGAGCCCTTTGAATTCAAAAGCACTATTAACCTCATTTTATTTTCTTTCCCTTTCCCATTTCTATTATAATTACGCAACATTATTCCCACACACTACAAATCCATTCTTCCCAACAGGTTACCTTGGCATCAGAGAGTGAATTTTTCGTAAAGCAGCAATAATGAAATGCATCCCAGATATTCTCAGTGGATTCCTACATCCATTTGGGTACGAAGTTTTGGTAGGAAATGCGCTCCTCAAAGCACCAGTGACCATTCATCATGTGTGTCTATTCCGTCGGACCACGGAAATATCCATGGATGGCTCCGTGTCTTCCCAAATCGAATTAAAGGGAACGGACTCCTTCGGTTAAAACAAAATTGTTGACTATCCGCGGCGACGGAAGTTGATTCATTGACAATGAACATGTTCCGTGGATACAGAAACAAAATGTAAAATCCAAATTATTTGGAACTGTGTATCAGATGCCGAGATATACTCTAATATGATGGTAGCATAACGAAAACAGACAGGAGATTTTAATCCCTTTATCATAGTTTAGAAGCATTGGCTTACCTGAGTAACTCGATAACTCGACATATGGCAAGACACAAAAGGAAAATAGAAATAGAAAACGAGGATAGGGTACAATCTAAGAATTACCACGTACCTAGAAAACTCCCAGTGTTGTGCATTCACGCATCCCACATTTTTCTCTCCCCTACTGTACGGAATGTGAGGAAGCGCGAGAACCAAACATTATCCCGTCCTCAACTATCCACTACAAACCTACCTACATAAAACGGTGATAACAATTCGATATGTGAAATAAACAATAACAGAGGCAAAGAAAGACTGTTATAAGGAACACGTACCAAATCCCCACCCAATCACCACAACTAGTACCCATCGTATGGCGTCGAATCATCTGCATCGCGGCCAAATCCCGGCAAGATATCATCTTCCATACTTCTATTGTAAGCTGAACTGGTATTATTCTTACTGGCGAATGGGTTCGGAGCCTTCCGTTCGAAAAAGCGCTTAACTTCATCTCGGAGGATAACAATTCTGCGAAACGGGAGTTCCAGGAGTAAGGAAACAGTGACTGTCGGCAGTGAGCAATTGGGATCTGAACCCCATCCGACTACGTCGCGCAGGTAATAGAGTGCTGTTTCCCAGGTGGTCTCGAGGAAAAGAACCCTGTGGAACTTCAACGATGTAATTGTGGAGGGCAAAGCGAAAAGAGTGCGAATGAAATCGTCCAGTGTGATGACGAAGCAGCGGAGCGACAATGAGCGTAAGGCTCCCCACTGCTCTAGAGGCAAAATGTCCAGGAGGGGAACTGGATTTTGTCGAATAGGGTAGCGAAGAGGCATGACATCTAGGTTCAATGTAAAGTGCTCAAGTGCCTTTGCACAGGCAAAGGTCATTCGAAGAATTCCTTTCTGAACATCGTTCCAGTACCAATCCTCCCGCCACCGTATGTAGTCATTCAATGTGTATTCCAAAGTTGTTAGATTGTTTTTCATGATCAAAAGCATGAAATCTTCTTTAGGCGCGTTGAATATGTGACCGCCATCAAAGAAATCGATACCCCTACATGTAGGTTCCATGACAAATTCGGATACAACACGGGGCGACCTGGATATCTCTCGAACCGCAGCATGGTAACCGCGCAGCGTATGTCCAGCCTTATGGCATCCAACGCCGTCCCTTATGACAGAACAAGGCCAGGGCCTAACTAGCCAGGGAGGCAGTAACCGCATGAGCGGCGTGCTATATCTATGCAATTCAGCGCATGTGCTTGGGCAATTATTGGCGATGGTGACACGACGAAGGCGCGGGAACGCGTGGAGCGCAAACCTGAAGGTTTCAACATCCCCGTTCGACTCGAGGACGCACTGTTGCTCGTCATAGAGCCGTAGTAAAAGGTGATTGGCCCTTTCCCATTCGCCCATGTGCCCATATAGCTTGCTCAACACCTTCTGGAAAGTACCGCGTCGACTAGCGCGATACGAGCTGTCATCAACTGGAACCAGATGTTCAGAGGATGACTGAACATTGTCGGTCCCTGTGTCGTAATATTGAGCAATCTCAATGTGCCTATCTTCGTCGATGTGGAGTCGTCTATCATCCCAAACAACCTCGGTGATCTGCTCGCTGAAAACGGGATGGTGTGCAATTGACCGTAGGACGTCAAGATCCCGTCTAAATGGAGATACGAAGACTCGATTGAGCCTAAGAGGGGTGACGATGTAAAGAAACCGACAGGTTAGGCGGATATTTTTTATGTCACTGTTCGGCAGATAATCGAAGATGCCGTATAGGAGCTCATTAGCAAGATCTGTCCAACCGGCCATTGTGGGCGAAAGGGCCTCTATCCAGCCCAATGCAGTCAATATCGGACAAAGCTTTGATTTGGAAACCCAGGCGAGAGAGAAAACGAGACAAGATCTCTTCGAGTTTTCAAGTTCTTTGTTGCCTAGAATGCATCAGTTAAAGGCCGCGCAAACACGTGATATCGGTTGCCCTATCCATTAGGACAAGCACAGAGAATGGATGTACAGTACGTACGGGGGTTATCATCGGAGGGAGAAGACAAGTTAACCGAGAGGGCGACATAGGTATAGTTATTATATGGTGAAATAGGAACTATAAACACATCATAAGGATGAAGAATATTCATGAAAACTATACGTAGGAATATAAAGCGTAAGAGAAAAAAAACCTCAAGATCACAAAATCAGCGACCCTCCACCCTATTCAGTTGCCCCTGTCCACAGGAAAAGAGAAACAAATGGCGATACAAAGGAATAACAGGGGAGTAGAAAATAAATTAAGTACAAGCTCAAGTACAAGTTTGAATAGAAGTGAAGTATGACTAAAAGACGGAAGGTATGTCCAGGCTGAGGACAATAAACCAGGGGGAATTGAAGCAAAAAGAAGAGGGGAAATAAAAGCAAAAGATTCATCATATATTACGTCCGCTCAAGCCCGTACTCTCCTGCCTCTCTTTAAATTTAATCTCCCATCACATCGTCGTCAATTTCGTCAGGGGCGGGAGTCAGTTCCAAATCTTCATCAGCTGTTCCCATGCCAGGGCCCTCCTCCTCCTCCTCCTCC
>QGQJ01000579.1:0-32913 GCA_003206725.1 Blastomyces emzantsi | reverse complement strand
TTCTTCCACTCAGCAAGTCTTAAATCCTAATTCAATTTAAAATAAACTATCCCAAAATCACATAAAAAAAAACCACATCACCGCCATACTACACCATCCGGTCCCGTTCCATCACACCCATCTATCCATGTATAAATCTACACCCAGGGAAGCGCGCCATCATCATCGTCATCGTGGTGGTGGTCGTCATGATAATACCTCTCTTCTTCAGCAACCCCATCCGCCCCCCACGTCCATTCCTTCTCTGCTTCCTCCTCTCCATCTTCATCGTCGTCATCCTCATCCTCATACTCATCGCAATTCCCGACTGCAAATACGTTTGTTTGCTTCCCGTTCGTTTTGCTTAGGTCTTGCTCCTGCTGTTGCCGTTGATCATGTTGTTGCTGTTGATGAGGACCATCTCCGTCTGCGCCATCAGCAGCAGCCTCTCCGCTACCTAGATCCGTGCCACGGCGTACGTGTGCGTGTACTATTCCCGGGAATATCCCTTGTTCAGGTAAAGTGCCGGCAGCGGTTAAGGGGCCCGTGGGAAACGGAGCGGCGGACCCTTGTACTTGCGCCTGTGCTAATGGGCCGGTGGCTTGGGAAGGCATGTGGTGCGTATTAGAGAGGGAGGCAGAGCGGCTTAGATTCGCGTCTGGTCTTGATGATGCCGTTGCGGTTGCAGGTTGTGCTTGTCCTTGTGGGTGGTGGTATTGGGATTGAAGGTCCGTGCTAGAGTGGGAGGTTGGGAATCGAGCGGACGTTGTCGGGAAATTGGGGGTTGAGGGGTTTGGTTGCTGGACAGACATTGCTGGGCGCGGGAGAAAGGAATCTGGTATTTGGCCTATCACAATGGTCATTCAATGAGTGTGTGCTAAATACACTATGAGATGAAATTTAAGGAGGTTGGTTTACCTAGCGTTGCTGAGGGAGATGCAAAGGAAGCTTGTGATTGCGAAGATGGTCGCATTCCCGGAGTAGACAAGACCGACGCATATCTTTCGATTCTGGGAGCGAAAACAGTAATGTCAGCGACTGTCTTTCCGCCAAAAGTAACAGTGAAATGTTTCAGGGCAACGAAAAAACTTACAGAGACAGCTCTCCGAGCAATGTCTCCTGCCTGAATTGTTCTCGGAGATCTGGAACATTACTCTTCGCCATATTATTGCCTTCCACACCGGGTCGATGGCATGTCGGCCCCAACCATCGATGTTTGAGAGAAAGCTCGAATCCACATTGGTCCACAGAATGCTTTGCCAATTCACACATGTCCACAGCGCTAAATTTGTATATCTGCGCAGCAACAGCATATTCCTCGATCAGAGGCTCCTTTGTGAAAGCAAACTGCAAGGGATCATCAGTCGATAAGGAAATGTTCAAACCCCGTCTGAAGAAGCTGGCGCATGGGTTTTTGTCATATGTCAGGAACAGAGCATTATTACTCAATGGCGACATCGCAATACCAATTTGATCCAGATAATAGAGGTATTGGAGCAACGGTACCTTGCGCAGCAGGATACCGTGGCTTATTCCATAACAGCAAAGCACGGCAGCGGCCAGGTGATCCGGATCGCCCGCTTCACCACAGTGAGGCCGCAGCACAAAGGTGTTGAAACCGCGCTGTCGTCGCCAGTTGTTCAGCGACGCCATGTTAGCAAACATAAAATAGATCCAATAGCTGTAAGGGGGGTTCTGCTTGGTATTCCATTTTTTCGGAATCGGGAACTTGCGGAACAACCGACGCTCTGGCTTGCTTTCATCGTCAACGCTGTCAAACCCAACTACACGTTGTAGGAAGATATGCAGCTTTGGATGACTTGACGGGTCTTTTGTCACCTCGAACAAAGGTTGGTAGACATTTTTGATAACTTCCTCAAAATTTTCCATCATCCCACTAGATTTGTAGACATCGTACAGCCGGGGAACTTGAATCAACCAGCGGATATTCGGGGAGAAGAGCTTATTATCAACTACCCAAGCGGCTAGCTTGTCCCATTCATCTAGAGATCTTCCGTAAATAGATATACGCCACTCAGCCATCTGGTACTTGCTGGATTCTAGATCAGAGATTACTTCTTTGGTGATCTCTGCGAGATATCGTCCTTTGATGAAGTTGTCCGTTTTGAGGAAGATCTCTCGAAGGCGCGATTCGCCGACAGGATTATATTTTAGATTGAATTTGTCAAATCGGTGGAACGAGTCTTTATGGGCCTATGGCATACAATTGGGATGAATGTGGTCCTTAACCCGGTGGAATGGAGTGTGAAAAGGAACTTACGTGCATATCGAGCGTATCAATGCTTAGATCGTAAGCTGTCAAGTTGATACTTTCGAACACCTCCCTCAATGTCAAATGTTTGCCGTCTCTGAACAGAACGACCTCATCAGGAGACTTCTTGATCTTGCTCTTGATGAATCGCAGAAGATGTTTCTGGTTCATGCAGGCGGAGTGGTGGACGTGAGTATCGACTTTCCTAACATTGTAGAAGTCTCTATGGGGTACCTTTTTACTATCTGCCATCTCCTGATATTCGTTGAGAAGCACATGAAGCTGAAATTTGCCCTCTAGGTAACTTAGTCTTTTAAAGGCAAAGCTCTTAGTTGGGCCGTCAGTAGACACCTCAGTGACGGTATCCAAATCCATGTAAAATTCTCGAAGGGAGGGAATTTGAAAAATAGGCTGCTTCTGTTTGCTAGGTTCTTCACCCTCGTAAACCTGATATACACTGTTTTCGTCAAGTGCAAAGGTCATTTGCGACGGTACCGGCACTGGCAATACATCCTCTAGAAAGAAATCTTCGCCGATGTCCTGGCCAAGTTTTCGTTTCCTTCGGACAGGGGATGGAGGAGCTGCTTCACTTCTGGGATTGGTCGCAGTGCGTTGTGCTCCACTCGTCAGCATACTATTCGACATGCTTCCCGTCCCGGGAGGATACGTTTCGTCATCCCATGACGGCTCAGGTGGAGGAGGGTATATAGTCCAACCCGGCTCGTCTCGTGGGTTATCTGACGATCCCTGCAATGAGAGTCGAATATATTTCTGCCTCATATCTAGAAGGCCCTGGATCTTCTGGCAAATAATTCGCAGTTCAGTTGTAATTGCATCGTCGCTGGACGCAAACCCGCCAGGGCCTTGAGTAGCACCAAATCCAGCCCCAGTCCCAACCCCAGTCCCAAACATCCCTTCCGCAGAAGGTAGGTGTGGTTTAGGTTCATTCGGTATCGAGTAATGTGGGGCAAAATTTCGAGAAGATCGATCCAGCGTCTTGGAACCGTCTGAGGGTTTACGCTGAGGAGGCGAGGTGGGCTGGGGTTTTAGGACCGGACTGTAGCCAGAGCGCGTTTCTGTGGTAAATGGCTGGCCATGTGCCAATGGCACATTCCCTTGGCTACTCATGCGCGATGATATGCTTGCTGGCCTACTCAGATATTCACCATCACCTTCTCCAGCTGGCATGACGGGCATGGTCGTTGACCGGGAAGACAGAGCTGGGCTCTGGGGAATTTCACCGTCTGCATATTTAGACTCGAGTTGATGTCGCTGGTAGAATAGCTTTGCCTCCGCGTGGCTCAGGGACTTCTCGTACGCATAGTCATACGTGGCTGTCCTCCGCTGCCTGTCGCGGGGAAGCATGGTTTGTGCCACATTGCCAGACAATGAACTGTCGTCGCGTGTCCTATCCATCTCTTCGTCTAATTGCTGGTTCTCCGTGGAATTGGATTCTTCATTAGGGTCAGGGCTTCCGGTGGTGTTGTAGTCGTCTTTTGGATGAGGTCCGGCGCCATGTGGCTGAAGGTCGGAAGGTTCGATAGAACCGCGTGCTTCAAAAGGTTCTGGAGAATCAGGGGACGCAGTGTGTGGCCTCTGTTGTTGAGACATAAAACTCAAGCGATTAAATAGGTTGAGTCTGGGATAACAATGTCAGTACTCCGTAACAGTCTCCAGAAGGCTTCCCGTCGACGTCATGCCAACGATTACGCAGCACCAAAATAGACGGGGTGGGGCGTCGAGAGGAGCTCACCTGGCCGCTGAGACAACTTAAGGAGCAATGGGTAGATGCGCAACAGAACGCCAAGGCAACAATACAGCAAAGAAAAAGAGAAAGAGGAGCAAAATAGACGATATACAATCAGAAACTCAAGTCGATTGGAGACATTAAAGGATTGAAAGAAAGGGGGAGAGTGTGAAAGTGACTCGCAGTCAGGGACGGAAGCGCTGAGTAAGGTGATCGGTAACCTCCGCGGTGAGTGACGAAAAGGGTGCAGAAGGTTCAGCGCCAAGCCACACACGCCTGCTGCAGCGAAAATGGCATTGCAGGCATCTCCCGTCTCGACCTACGGTAACTATCTCTCTCTTTTTTTATATATTTTTTATATTTTATATTTTTTTTTTTTTTTTACAACTCATCAATGCATGCAAAATCACAAGTCCGAAAATGAGAGCATTGAAATACACCGAGGGCTCTCTGCATGCTTGTCTAGATCATTCAAAAGTTACATCAAATCGGTGATGGAGCTCTCTATATAGTGGAAGATCAGATATTGAGATGTCCTCATTTAATTAAAGAGATCTCACAGTAACTGGGGAGGGTTCCAGATGCCCAGACTCCAAATAGGCTGAATTTATAAGCAAAATATCCTTCAAACTATATTCTCCAGAAAATAACGTATAATTATAGTAATGCGCTGTACAGTGACATAAATCTAATAGTACAGGACTCAGGAACAACTAGGCAGAGCCATTACGATGACGGCACACTACATGAAAAGGGACGAAAATGTTGAGGGTACATGGAGAAAAGGAAAAAACAGAAAAAAAAAGTGGAAGCGGCATGAAATGGTACAATGTAGCAAAAACAAGAGGCTGTTGTCGTTTTTTTCTGCCCTAAGAAAGGATACAGTAAGAGTCGAAATCGACAGGCTGGGTTATATCTCATAATACTGGGATTTGCCCACTATTTTGCGCCAAGTTCGAATTCCTCATGGTCCGGAAAACTGCAATGAGAACACCCGCTTTTGTAGTTTTCCGAATTGATAATTTTGAAACGTAGAAGGAAAGGATAAAATAAAAGAAAACAAAAGAAAACATGAGAAATCTTGGGATTTCCGCAGAAAAATACGTTAGGGATGAGACAATAAGGATGAAAACATAAACTGTGACTGGAAAAGCAACTCCCAAAAATACTGATTGAGAAAGAGGCAAGTAGAATCAGGAGAATACCCGATCATAGATCACAGGGAAAAAAGTTCAACTTGTTTAGCCTGGAAGGTTCCACACAAGGCGACGATCTTCCAGAGAGGACAGTGGAAAGAATACAACGGGGATAAATAAAGATTAGTAAAACGTATAAATAAAGATATGATAAAATGGCAATAAAGAGTTCCTCCTCGCTAGCTGAGAGAGGAACCAAAGTGAGAGGAAATTCGCTTTCTTGGTAGAGTTGAGCACTGCAGCAATTATACTGACAGAGTGAAAAATAAGATGCAAGAAAAGAATAAATTCCGTTGACAGGCGTGTTTTAAAACACGCTGTGATGTTAAGTTAACATCAAGAAACCTCTCCTCCTCCTTGAAGTTAACACGAAGATAGCATGATGAACATGCTAAGAAAGAAAAAGAAAAGGATCGGCGACAAACGTAACAAGTGTGTCACCTTGTTAACGGTAGCGAGAATGGCGAGGCACTGTGCTGCTGCCGCCATGGACGTTTGGAGAAACCGTCTCACTAGGGTAATATTGACCGTGGGGTTCAATTAACCCGGGCTGTCGCGGGTAGTCTACCTCGTAGTCGACATATTCCTTCGATACTTCTCGCTGCACGGGTCGTTCTATATAATACGCACCCGTGTTTTGGTGTTCTCGCCCACCAACTCTTACGGGAATATATTCTACCGTACCGTCATACGGTGGTTCCACATATCTTGGTTCTTCCACATACTGATAAGTTCCACGAGGGGGAAGACGGGTGAACGCGACATTTTGGTCTGTTGGGCCTCTCTCATGGTATGGATCGGACTCGTGGGTGGCGTAGACGGGGCGCTGGCGAACTCTGGGTGGCATAGGACTACGGTCACGATAGTATGTAGGCTCAACGGGAAGCGAATCACGGGCAATCGGAGAACGAGAACGCGGGCGGTGAGAACCATGTCTTTGCGCTTCATACCTGTCAAATCTGCTGTGAGGGCGTCTCGTTTGGTAATCAGACTGGTGCCGTGGTTCTGAGAACCCTATGGGTTTCCTCCCATGGCGGATATCGGTTGGTTCTGGAGACCGCTCGTCACCGTGTCTAGATGAAGCATAGTGTTCATGCTTGGGTTCGTAGTCACGGAACACTCCAATTGTAGGGCTTTTGGCCCTATTCCAGGTGCCGCGTTGTTTGCTATGAGTGGGAGTCCCTGAAACACTGCTTTCGGCTGTCCCACCGGAGCCTCCTTCAATGCGCCAGCGCCGGTCATCAGGTTCTGGCCCCTCAAGCCATTTGCCCTTAGGAGCTTCATCTGCTCGGCGCTCAGAGCCCCGAGACGGTGCTTTCTTGTATTCTTCGGTTTCTTGGCCAGGAACGAAGCTGCTCAAAAATCGTTCTGCATCTGTCATTTCTTCATGAAGGGGGATCCTTGTCGGAGGGCGATGCTCTTGTGAATGGCTTCGTTCCTCAACTTCTCCATCTTCTGAGACGTTCCGCACGGGCGTTCTATTTTTCTGGGATTCGTTCAGTGGCTCGGCAGCTACAGAACCGCTCACAGCGGGATGGGGGTATTCAGACTTGGGTGGGCGATCTCTATACTGAGAGGTCGGCTTTGACAAAGGCTCAGATTGATGGTGTTGATGGCGATCGGTATAAGGATAGACTTTCGTACGATCAACATCGCTAGGCTGGGCTCGGTGGAATTTCGTTCCAGCTGGATAACGATTGCTAGAGGTCTCGCCCTGGTCTCGCATAGTATGGATCCTGTCTTTGGCTGGAATGGTAGATGGTTGATTTTGCCTTGATCTGCGGGTATCCACTCGACCATGTTGGTCTCTTACAGGCTCAATGAAAGCAGGTCTATGGGGATCATATTCATCGTCCTTAGGCGGATCCGGAGGTTGATTGTTCTCAGTGGCAGGGGACTCCACAAACCTAGGGAAGTCATCTACTGCAACTTCAAGACCATGGTGTGGACTGGGCAAATTTTTTGTATCGGTTGCCTTCTGTTCCGCAAATTTGGGCCGAGTTTTGCTGGGGTAAGAACGTTTAGACTGTTTTGAATCGCGGGGTTCGGGACGTCTCCTATCACTCAAGTTTGACGCTGGTGTATGGCTGGTTGATGGGGCTTGTGGGAACACCCAGGGGAAAGCAGCCGAAATTAGTTGCATTTTGGCGTCGTCCATACCAGGGGCATCGACCAACTCTGAAATTGTTTGATTGTCTGGTACGAGTAGCATGTCATATTGCCATTCCAGCAACCGAGGTTCGCGCCCAGAATGTGGGCCAGTTGGCTTAGTACGATCAACGTGCATGGATTGGAAATGACTAACGAGAGCTGGAAGAGTATATATCTTGCGGTCAGTTCGACCTGCGTCGTGGTGATGTTGTCTTCCAGAAATTTCGGTGTCGTTACAAGCTTTGCATACCAACCCGCTGAGATTCTTTATCGGTCTCATCTGAGCATGGCTGCTTAACCCATCCGCG
Organism: Blastomyces emzantsi; assembly: GCA_003206725.1. Lineage (NCBI taxonomy): Eukaryota > Fungi > Ascomycota > Eurotiomycetes > Onygenales > Ajellomycetaceae > Blastomyces > Blastomyces emzantsi. The sequence goes on along the minus strand of QGQJ01000579.1, from coordinate 25,260 downwards.
AAAAGGGTCAATTGCGGCTCGTTACCAAACCTTTCTACGAACCTAGAAACAACATGATGAATAAGGACATGAGCCCGGACATTATGTGGCAAGTCCTTGATACCCGAGGTTCCATTCCAAACGCTGCGAGCATTTTTAGCTACATCATCAAGCTGGACTTGGTACATGCCAAAGGCTTGACTGTTGGGATTTGAATTGTGCCCTTGGGCTCCTCCTCTCCTTGGTGGATGGGAGTTAGCGGGGTACGGAGCACAATATGGCGGTTGTCCGGTGGTCGGGGGAGGATAAGGAGGCGGCTGGTATGGCTGAGGTGCCCTTGAATCAGGAGGCGGTGGGTATGGTGGGGGATAAGCTTGCCCGGGATAAGGTGACCCATATACTGGATTCGGCGGTTGAGGCGGGCCGTACGGGTCGTAAGTTCCGCTGGGGGCATAGCCAGGTTGGGGTACGGAATACGGAAAATTTGCAGGCTGGTTAGGATAAAATGGAGGGGCAGGAGATGGCGGTCTATAAGGACCCGACCCATAAGCGTACGGAGTTCCAAATGGAGTACGATTATAAGGTCCAGGTGAAGGTTGCGGATAGACTGGGCCTCCATCTGATGGGTGATGATGTCCCTGATCTGAGCCAGGCATATACATGGCCCCAGGAGGCTGGTTGGGGTAACCAAGGTTATGCCCAACGGTCGGCCGGGGCATCGCAAAGAAAAGGGCTTTGGCAGCAGTAGGGTTGGGATGGAAAGGGCAGTGTTCAGGCCATTCAGCGCGCCAATGAACGACGACACTGCCTAGACTGAGCACATTGGTGTGTTTGGCAGCATAATGCTGGATTACACCCTCAAAGCCATAAAATTTGGTATTTGTTTCGCAGCCATTGCCATTACACAAGAAGAGTTCTTTTTGAAACTGTTCTGTCAGTGGTTTGATCTTGGTATCAAATATGAATTTCATGTTTTCCAGTATCAGTTTGCGCGTCGGTGGAACCCCCGGAGGATCCTCTGGAATAGGCTTGCCTGCGTTACGGGCTTTGGCGTCATCTTGAGCCAAGTCCCTGTAGAACTTGTCTTTGACGTAAATAAGGACATCAGCCGCAAATTTCGCGCTTTTTTCTTTGGTAACTGCATCACCGCCACGCCAACCTTCACGGATTATCTCATCTGCATACGATGCCATACGGTCTCGAGTAGGTTTTTGGGCTTCATCCCATTCCCTGTCCAGTTGCTCCTTGGCCTCTTTGGATTGTGCGTCATGCTGACGACGCTCTTCGGACTTGGCTTGAAGAAGCTGGTCCTGTTTTATCCTGTCACGTTCTCGACGCTCAGCAACATCCCTCTGTGATAGTAGACGAGGTTTCAAAATATCCCAGTCACGGTCAGTAAACGGGTGTGGAATTTGAATGGCAGCTGAAAACGAATCCATGTGGCTCAGAACAGCAGGTGTTAACGGGGGCACAAGCTCCAAACAGCGTCGCTCTATTTCTGCTTTGCGGCTTGCCTTCGCTTCGTTTACTTCTCGAAGGCTACGTTCAGTGCGTGGGTGATGTGCAGAACTCGATGAAGGTAAAGGTTGGCTTGAATCGCGACTCGAGGAAAGTGGAGGAAGTTTGGAGCCTAAAAGTTGCATTTAGTACAACGCTTCATAAACATGGATCCAAAGTGAAATAAATTAAAATTAAAACACAGAATATGTCCGATCAGAATGAAAAAATAGACGCCGTGGTGGAGGAAATTGAGTGCGACGTCGTCTGTGAATGCTTACCAGAAGTATTTGAAAGACTAGCTGGACTGCGCTGGTCATTATTGGTAGCTCTATCATTGGTGAGTGGGGTAGAATGTCCAGAATATCCAGAGGTGAGATCCACCGGCTGGTGCTTTGCACCCGAATCCATGGAAGATAACCGCAAAGTGACATCGTTACGGTTACCCCGGGAAAGTCTAACGGATCGAATACCACCTAACGCTTCCCATTGTTCCCAGCGGGCAGCATCGGCAAGTTTGTCTTTGCCATTACCTTCGAGGCCTTTAATCCACTCCTCTGTAGCGGCAGGGCCGAGTGATTTAACATCCTCAAACTTACGCCTCATGTCATCAATGTGGGCTTTGTAAAAACGTTTAGTCAGTGAAATGTCGCCTGGAGGCTGATTGTTGCGCAAAGTTATTGAGGAAATAAAATGCATCGAAGGGGTAAAAAACGCGAAAGGAAGTGATGGGATTAGCATAGATGGCAGATTAGAAGAGAACAAAAGGTCCATTTCCTAATTATCGAGTTAGTTGTCCGACCAAAATGAAATGGGAATGTAAGGTAGAGGAACCTTTTCAGATTTGACCTGTATGCATTCTCCGCAGGATCTAATCCCGAAGGGCCATATAATATTGACTCCATCAAGGCCTGGTCCAGCCTCCCATATTGAACTATCAGTTGAGGATGAACAAGGACTGAGCTTTCCACAGAGCTGGCAATTGCCTCCACAGATAAGGTTCCACATTTCTAATTCTGTCAGACAAGACATTGGGCGTGGCATTCCCGGGTGGAACGCTCTCCGAGAAACAGACCAGATGGAATTAGGGTTTAGATATTTCAAAAGTCCTGACGCTTGAGGAAAGCCCGGTAATTCTGCCTCACTTGGGGTGAGAAGGGACCTGAATGTCTTGTTCACACACAAAAGGCGGCCTAGTGTGATAGGAGGAAGAAATGTAAAGATATGCTGCCATATTTCTCCAGGCAACATAGATCCAAAGGACACTGTTCCCTGAGTCTGGATCTTCTCCGTGGGAAGGACATACGGGCCGTTTGGTTCGTTGGATTTCAAACGTTTGAAGCTGTCCTGAGGAAATCCTACTGCATGTGGCTCATGAGCGGAGTCCATACTGGGCGAACTATCGCGTCTCTGGCGAGTTTCGACAGGATATTCGCTAGAGTGCAGGGCCATATCCAAGCCGCCTGTCGACCGCTTTCGTTTCCGAATCTGGTTCATATGGGTATGATTATCATTGCGTTGTTCGCTAGGAAAGCGGTGATGTATTGTGAGATCCGTGTTTTCAAGATCGGCGGCATGATCAATTGATACATCAGGAACCTGGGAGTGTTGGTGAAAACTCGGAGAAGCATTCATATCAAGTGCTGAGCCATTGGATTGCTGATGTGAATGAGATTGCTCCACGGTGATATCGGATGTATAAAGATCAAACGAGGAGCCGTTACTGTCGGGGGATGAAATAGTTTCTGGCATGGTTCCCAACAACGCCTGCGGTTGCAGGTATAACTGGCAAAACAAAGGAAATGCGAAGAGGGATCAAAACAATTACGCTCCAAGGTATGTATGTCTTTGAACAAGGAGAGGAAGCGTAGAAAGACTAAGGCTCAGACGTGAATCAAGCAGACACAACAAGAGAAGAGGTCCATTTGGAATCACCTGGAGCCGAGCAAAGGACAGGAGGAAAGACCAAGCCGAGTATACGCGTTCGATGGTCCAAGGATGACTTGGATCGATCCTCCTTGGGAGGCTGTCAGCTGGAGAGGAACAAGGCAAATTAAAAAAACACAAGCTGGCAAGACCAAAGACACCTTTTGAAAAGAACCAGTGAAATGTTAGATGGGACGAGAAGGCAAGAAAAGAAGAGCAGAGTCGCGAAAGGCAGGAAATATGGGTACAAAAGCCTCAAGGATTAGAAAGCAAAAACAGAGGAAGATCACAGCTCCAATGATGGCGAGATGTGATTCCCTAGAGAGATAGAGAGACGAAGAGACGAGTCAAGAGAGCAAGAATGAAAATGTATCGAAAATTGATCTTTGGAGGAGTACAGAAATCGGGCAACAGCGCGCAAGAGTAACGTTGCAGCGAGAGAACAGAATCGGGGCAATATATGTAGCTGGCAGCCACGCTACACATACACCTGAAAATAGAATATTCAGATAAAATATGACAAGTACGGATGTTGGTCGCTGGGCATGATAGAGATGGTAACTGGAGTGGAGAGGTGATCGATAGCAGGTTGTCGTTGGCGATGGAGGTTGAAAGCGATCGAAGAAAACGAGGAGCAGAGGCTGAAAACGAATTTCCCAAAACGGGACGAGTTCGGAGCGGGGTTTGTCCGACCACGCCTCACTCTATCGGCCAATCAGAACGTGCGTCGGGCATCAGAGGACAGTGGTCACGTGGTGGATTACTCAACGGCCCGGCTTCGAGTCGGCCCGGTTCTCGGTGACAAGTCACATGATTCATATCCAACCACTGCGCCACGCCGGGTAAACAGAATTCCGTCAGCCTCACACGTCATGCGCCACCGTATGGGTCTTACTCAGCGCCAATGTGGCTTAGCGAACTCCCCCACTCGCTGTTCCGGGCATGCCAGAACCTCAACGCAAGATAACAAAACAGCCAATATAGCCCTTGGGAAGCAATAGGATATCCAAATTGGACTTATCCTAAATACATCCCTGGGTACATACGGTTCTTTACAAGCTATCTCTTCTGGTTTTTTCACTCCTGTCCATCATATACCCTTCATACGTGGCTCCGCATCTCACGGTCTCCACCACCCAACGATCTAGAGATTCTCTAACACTCTTCCTGTTACCGATTTTGCTCCTACCCGAGTTGAACAATATCCATTCCTTTCCACATCCACCAGCTTGAAGGAGGACTGTACTGGGCCGCTTGGCTAGCATTCTGGGGCATAAGTGGTTCCCAGCTCATTTACCACATCTTTCGTCTTCTCGTTCACCAAGCCACGTAAGTTCCAAGGCAACCATTGCGCGGAAATGTCAGAGAACTGGGCCATTAATAGCTGACTCAATATCTTTACTAGGTCACAACCTAAACCTATTTGCCGCCGATAATTGTTTCTCTATCATTCCGGATTTCTACCAGATACGTTAACCCCGGCGGCACCTCATCATGGCATCCTTAAACCTGTCCACCAATGGACCATCAATCTCGAAAAGCTACCGAGCTGTAGTAGAGGCTTCAGCTCCAACTGGCCCGGCTGCAGCTTCACCAACATATGGACAGTGGGCAATATTTGCAGTATCAACACCTTTGGTCAACGCATTCCAGCAAGATAGTGCAGGCAAGGAGAGTGTTTTGAAGGTCCAAAGTAGCGGAGGTATGCTTCTGTCCCGCCGCGTGCCCAGCCTGTTATAAGGATTTACCTTGTAGCTGACAAATTCGAACAGAGGGGGAGCTTGAAGACCTTATCGAGGAATTTTCCGACGGCAGGATACAGTTTGCGTATGTGAAGGTTAAAGATCCAAACACTGGCCTCCCAAAAAATGTCCTGATTGGCTGGTGCGGCGAGGGAGTGCCGGAGAGAACAAAAGGATATTTTACAAGCCATCAAGCTGCTGTTTCTAAACTCCTACATGTGCGTTATGTCGGCCCCGCTTCATGCAACTTTAGCATACTGACGCATAGATAGGGATATCATGTTCAAATTTCCGCTCGCTCGGACCGGGACCTTACTCCAGAAGGTATTGTACAGAAAGTTGCGGATTCCTCAGGTTCAAAATACTCCGCAGGAGATGCCCCGGCGCCTGTTAAATCTGGCCCGAAACCGACTGTCGCATCCAAACCAGTTTTTACTCCAGCCCGGTCTGGCGGCGCCTTCAAACCTTTGGGTGGAACACCCCACACAGCGGCACCGGCGCAAGAAAAAGTTGACGACGATGGCTGGGGAGCAGATGCGCCACCAGTTACAAGAACCCAACTTGAAAAAGTCAAACCTGCGTATCAACCGACCAAGGTAAACATGCAGGAAATTATGTCTCAGAAGCCGAGCACATCTAAATTTGAGTCTCGCCATTCAGACGAAACTCCTTCAGGCGACGTTGTAAAAGGTGCTTATCAACCAGTTGGGAAAGTGGATATTGCGGCCCTTCGCCGACAGGCGCGTGAATCTGGTCAGTCACGCGATGATCGTCCCGAACCTGTAAAAGGCGCCTATGAGCCTGTGGGAAAAGTAGACATAGCGGCGATTCGAGCAAGAGCACAGGGACCATCTAGCAGCTCTCAAGCCTCGCCTAGAAATATATCTCCCGCGATAACGGGAGGCTCAGGCGGTAGTGAAGAACGAAGGACCCTTGCAGAGCGGTCTGCCGCATTCTCTTCTTCGGATCGGCTGACGAGCCTTCCCAAACCAAAAGTAGCCAACAACTTTTCGGGCGCTTCCACTTTTACGGGTACAAAAGCTCCAGTTCCTGGAGCATTTAGCGTGACCCCAACCACAAACGCTACCACGGTGTCTGGCGCAAGCCGAACGTTCGCTGATCAAGGGGGGAAAACACCGGCACAGCTATGGGCTGAAAAGAAAGCCCGAGAGAGAGGCGCTGCAGTGGAAACCGCCCCTTCGCCTGCTGAAAGCCAGCAGCCATTGCAAAGCCAGACCAGCGGCGGAGCTGGATGGAAAAGTTCGTATACTGGAAAATCGTGGGCGGCGGTTCAAACTACACACACAGGTGGCAGTGGTACAGGCCACCAACGTTCCGGCAGTGAACTAGATGAAACCAACACGCCACCAAAACGCGAAGAGGAGGAAGAACAAGATATCCCACGTGGAGGAGTTGGCTCTATTCGTGATAGATTTGCGAACGCCCCGCCAATGGGCGCTGCCGTCCCAGTTTCTAACTACGAACGTTCGGCTCCGTCCCCGCCCCCGTTGGATACCTCTAATAAACCAGGCGCCACTCGTGGTGTTCCAATTCCCGGCCTTCCATCCCGACCCACAGAACCTGAAGAACCATACGAAGATCAACGTCAGCCTATTCCAACACCGCCCCAACAGCCTCGTTCTCCAACTCCCCAATCTCCTGCTTCTATTCCAGGCTCTCCAATTAGAGTGGCGATGCCCGTAGGTATGGGATCCGCAGCTGAGAAGATACCCGATGCACATGAAGAGCAGTATTCCCCGCCTGCTGCCCTACCAGTCCGTTCCCTCGAGAACCAGCTTCCCCGCGAAGAAGACCTTGACGATGAACCTACGCACGACGACGCTCGCGCCGTTGCCCAAGCGGCTACAACCGAACACCACCCGGAACCACCGAAGGCAGCGGCGAAATCTAGCTCCACTCGTGCTCTCGTAGTATACGATTATGAAAAGGCAGAGGATAACGAGATTGACCTACTTGAGGGCGAGTATGTCACCGAAATCGATATGGTTAGTGATGACTGGTGGATGGGAGTGAATCCGCGTGGCGACCGTGGTCTGTTCCCTCAAAACTATGTTGAGCTCGCGTCAGCGCCAAACCAACCCGCTCCGGCTTCTGGGTCGGGATCCGGTTCTGGCTCTGGAGGGGGCTCACAACCGGCTACAACCGGACGAACAGCAACGGCCCAGTATGATTATGAAGCTGCTGAGGATAATGAACTTGGGTTCCCTGAGGGAGCAACGATCACCAATATTGTAAGTTTCGCATTCTTGCTCATTTCCAGCTTTTATCCGCCTTTACGCTGTCTGGAAGCACCCACATGGCTAATATACCTCACCCTAAACAGGAGTTCCCAGACGAAGACTGGTGGCATGGCGAATACAACGGCCGAAGTGGTCTTTTCCCAGCCAACTACGTTGAACTGAGTTAATCCGAAAAACGACTCATTTCAAGTCGTGCTCATCTAATGTCGGACAGTAAGAGCGCACCGCGGCAGTGTTTTATTTTCCTACAAACCAACAACCAATTCCTCACATCGCCCTCAATTATGTTGCCATTCTTTTTTGCTTTCGACTACATTTTATTTCCTTCTTTCTTTAGCAGCCACTCGCGAAAATGGTCTCTTTTTGATTTTAGACTGGTAGCTCTTGCCATTTCGACTATCCTAGTCCGCTGGGAGCGTGCTAGGTCCAACTTTGGCTTGCGTCGTTTAGTTAGTTGAGCAAGCTATATAGCAAGCAAATATACCAGCACGATTATTCGAGAAGCTCTGCCTGCCTGTAATTTTTTTATATTTTTTCTTTTTTTTTGGAAATATTCGCTTTGTACAATACGTACGATCATCCCGGTACTTGCTTCTCTGCTTCACACCCGGTAAATCGAAATTAATCCCGCTTCCAAAATTTCAATTTCACAAATATTTGGCCAAAGTCCTTACCTAACCAATTCAGCCTACCCGCACAATCTTAAGCAGACCTAAAAATAACAAGGCGAAACCAATTCCAAACAAAATGGAATCTTTCTTCCGATATGTACGTTATCATCCCTCAATTGTTCATTCATCCCTCGTCGGCCGCCTTGGCGTAGAAGAAACTAGCCCCCACAGCCTCCAGTCCATACTCCCTCGCCCAATCCCGCACGCCTCGCCTCACCTCTCCATATCCCCAATGTTTCCGTTTCCTTGGAGCAGTTATATTGTACGCTGTCGCCGCGTCACCCTCCAGCAGCACGAAAACATACCGATGATAATCAGTGCCTGCCGGTGGTGAGGGGGAGAGGTAGGATTTCAGAATGTGCGGGATGAGGTTGTACGAAGGCGATGTGACAACGGGATTGTTGGCGTCCCGTTGTTGAAGGCTAATGAGCCAAGGGGTTGATATATTGTTCACGACCCAATGGCACATTTCGCTCCAGATGGGATGCCTGCGGCTCTTTGCATCAGGATCTGTGAGGACTATGCTGTAGGATTTTTCAGGGTGGTGGGGCTTGGGTGCTGGTGTTGGATGGGGAAATGGGCTTGGATTTGTATTTGGGCTTGGGGGGATGAGGAAGGGGTGGAACTCGAAGACGGGCTGTGAGCGGACGGCCTTGGGTGAAATATAGCTGCCCAGGGCTATGGTTGTGTGGGTTGACGGGTAGCTTATCAGAAGCGAGAATGTTGGTTCGAAATCATCGAGAACTGTGGATTTTGGTGTTTAATGGTAAGTATGCGTGCGATTTGAACTTCTGATCAATAAGAGGGCTGTAAGATGGAATGCTTCCTCTATGATTGCAACTTGGAACTGACCGTCGGGGATTATGGAGGCTCCGATTAGGCTGTGATCAGAGCAAATTGGTTAGACTATGCCATCTGCTATGCATTTGAAGCTACTTTCACGATGGTCAAATGAAACAAAGGTTAAGCCCACGCATCGCGGATTGGAGAGTATATTCTGGATTCATCCGCCTGGATAGCTTGTTGCTGTGGACCATGGGAGGCCATTGCGGCTGGAGCGACTAAGCTCGTCGCAAAGAAATAGCACAGTAATAGGACCATGATGTCGTACTCGCAGGCTTTGCAGAGTAAAATCTGGATAATGAGGAGCTAGATAGAACTGAGAATGAAACGCAAGGTTGGACACATTCTCGCGAAACCCAGCCTCATAATCAGTAACGATGCTGACTTGAAGCTTTGGACATTTCCTAGTCTGGTATGTTGATGTCATAGCTCTGCGTTGAACCTTTCAAGCTCTTACGCAGTACAGATTACATAGTAAGCCGGAATGCCAAGATCCAATGTGGTCACGTGGAATATAGCGGAATTTGATGTCTTGGCATTCTCAAACCTCGGCCTGATTGGACGCGTCACGTGCTAGCCCTCCTGGTTGGGCTGGACTGAGAAATTGCAGCAAAAGATCTTTGTAAACAAGCCGACAAGGCCCCTGACGTTTTGCTTGTAGCGCAACGTCTCTCCTCCGGACCGCCTACCCCCCAGTTACGACGTCTTGAGGGCTGAAGTCTTCTAGATTTCTTTCAATTGTTTGCGGGCAACATCTGAGTTACCCCCCGTCCCGCCCTATATCTCGACAAATCAAGCTGGTCTCTCGAAGCCCCCTCCCCCCGTCGATCTAAGTAGCAACATCCACAGCGCAACGAAACGGAACTCTGAGGATAAGCGGTCGGTCCGGACGAAAAATTTTTGAACATGGCGTCTTTGGGCGATGACCTGTTGGTCACGGTCAACAAGCTCCAGGATTTGGTCTTCAACACAATCGGCAACGATTCCCTGGACTTGCCACAGATTGTATGTATCCCTTTTGGCCCCCGTCATACAGCAATACTCGGGCTATGAAAAATGGCCCTTATGGTACCTTTCACTTATTCTAACTCCGATTTTATAGGTTGTTGTTGGCTCACAATCCTCTGGGAAATCTTCTGTGCTGGAAAACATTGTGGGAAGAGATTTTTTGCCCCGGGGAAGCGGCATTGTTACAAGACGACCCTTAATCCTCCAACTGATTAATATCCCGAGCGATCGCGATGATCTTCCCGATAACCATGAAGTCCATATTCCGCATACAGCATCCAGCGTCGCTGGACAGAAGGAGTGGGCAGAGTTCCATCATCAGCCGGGAAGAAAATATGACGACTTTGCCCAGGTCAAACAGGAAATTGAGAATGAAACTGCAAGGATAGCGGGAAATAACAAGGGCATAAATCGGCAACCTATCAATCTTAAGATCTTTTCCCCTCATGTGCTCAACTTGACTCTCGTGGATCTTCCGGGTTTGACCAAAGTGCCAATCGGAGACCAGCCCTCCGATATTGAAAAGCAGACGCGCAATTTGATTTCGGAGTACATTGCGAAACCCAACAGTATTATTTTGGCTGTTTCCCCCGCGAATGTCGACCTTGTGAACTCTGAGGCCTTGAAGCTCGCCCGCCATGTCGATCCTATGGGCCGAAGGACTATCGGAATTTTGACCAAGCTGGATTTGATGGACCACGGCACGAATGCTTTGGATATCCTTTCTGGACGAGTGTATCCATTGAAGCTGGGCTTTATTGGAGTGGTCAATCGATCTCAGCAAGATATTCAAAGTGGTAAGTCGTTGGCCGATGCGCTAGCTGCCGAAGCGGACTTTTTCAGACACCATCCAGCCTACCGAAACATTGCTAGTCGCTGTGGGACCCAATTCCTGGCGAAAAGCTTAAACACAACATTGATGTCACATATTCGGGATAGGCTACCTGATATCAAAGCTCGGTTAAATACTTTGATGGGCCAAACCCAGCAGGAATTGGCAAGCTACGGAAATAAACAATTCAGCGGCAAGGAACACCGGGGTTCGCTGATCCTCCAGCTCATGACCCGATTTGCGTCTTCGTTTATTTCCTCAATTGATGGAACCTCCTCTGAGATTTCTACAAAAGAACTGTGCGGCGGTGCGCGGATCTACTATATTTTCAACTCTGTCTTCGGGAACTCCTTGGAGACGATTGACCCAACCCATAACCTTTCCGCCCTCGATATCCGAACAGCTATCCGTAACTCTACGGGTCCTCGGCCTAGCCTTTTCGTCCCCGAAATGGCCTTTGATTTACTTGTTAAACCTCAAATCAAGCTTCTAGAAATCCCCAGCCAAAGATGTGTCGAACTCGTTTATGAGGAACTTATCAAAATATGCCACACCTGTGGTTCAACTGAGCTGTCCCGATTTCCCCGCCTGCAAGCTAAGCTCATTGAAGTCGTCTCTGATCTCCTGAGAGAGCGACTTGGGCCTTGCTCTGCCTACGTTGAATCACTCATTTCTATTCAGCGTGCATATATTAATACTAATCACCCTAATTTCCTTGGTGCAGCTTCTGCCATGTCATCCGTGATCCAGAACAAACAAGAACAAGAGAGAAAAGCTGCTGTGGCTGAAGATCGACGGAAACGAGAACGACGGCGGATGAAGGAAATCGGGGCTGTTAACGGAATAGCAAACCCAGATGGCGAAGATGAGCAAGATGCCGATGATAAAACGCAGAATATACCAATCCGGGGCCAGAAGGCTCATAGAAGCAGGTCACCGCATGTCGGTCGTGCGTTAGAAAATGGCCATTCCGCCATCGCTGCCACGCTAAACGGACCCCAGTCCTCCTCGTCCGGCTTTGGAACCCAATCAGCTGGAACAGCCAGAGATTCATTTCTCAATTACTTCTTTGGCAAAGAGGGTGGTTTACCGAGCCAAGGGCAGCTACCCCAGCCGTCATCGGGACCACCGCGACATGTCAGCCATTCTACCGAGCCTAGTTTCAGTCAAAGTTTCCGACGCAATGAAGTGAAATCGCCCACCCCCACTCAATACCCACATGACAATAATGAATATCAGGTATCGTCGGAATACGGCGAACCCGCATTCCCAGTAAGCCATCATCCCGTAAAATCTCGCCAAAAGATTAAGTCAGAAGTAATAAATAAACTAACGCTTCCTCAAGAATGATAACTTAGAACCCGCACTCACAGACCGTGAGGCTCTCGAAACGGAATTAATCCGCCGGTTAATTTCCTCCTATTTCAACATCGTGCGCGAAACTATTGCCGATCAGGTGCCCAAAGCGATCATGCATCTTCTCGTCAACCACAGCAAAGAAGTGGTCCAGAACAGACTCGTCAGTGAACTGTATAAAGAAGACCTGTTCCCTGAGCTTCTATATGAGGACGACGGCATCAAGGCGGAACGCGAGAAGTGCGAGAAACTGTTGGGCACGTATAAAGAAGCTGCAAAAATAGTTGGAGAAGTCTTGTAGAAATATTACCTTCTTATTTTTTATGGCTGCTATTACTATTATTATTTGATAAATGTATTGCATGTGGTTGTTCTTTGTACTTTCTATGTATACAAATTTCGCTTTTCCTGTCGTTCTCTATCTATGGCGCTCGTCTTTATGCTCCATTCTACCCCCTTCTCCTTGCGTATTTTCTCGCCATTTGATTGGTTTGTAACACACAATCTTCCGTCTCTTCCCCTTTTTTTTGGCCTCGCCGATTCCCCTTTTATTATTATATTCGACTCGGCTTAGTAGGCCACAGATGTGCGCCCAAATTGGTTGGTTGAAAGAAAGGCGAACCGGTCAGCCCAGCATTTAACGCAAAGAACACAGCATCATCCATTATCGACACACATCAGCATTTAGAGAAACCGTTGGTTCAGGTTCCATTGAGTACTACACCAACCGGAAACATGATTGCCTCAGTGAGACTGATCCAAATTTTTAACACAAAAGTGGTTATGGAGCGCAGACGCACGACGAGGATAGGTCGGTGGCTTGGGTTTTGTTACAGTTTTTCTTATATCCTTTTTTTCTTTTCTTATTTGGCTGTTTTCATGTATGTTTATAGTAAATCTGACACTGAATGAAAGGTTGGGAAGGTTTAGGCACAGGACGTTTCCCTAATAGAACTAACTTCGGAGACTTAAAAAGTCATTAGGGTTCGGTGCCCCCTGGCAGGGTCCAATGTAGGGCTAAGCATCTTTCAATGTTCCAGCACCAGTCCGCTATCGTTCGGTAATACCCGTTGTCTTCCTCATTTCCTCCTCACCTAACAGTTCTTTAAATATAGTATTGGAGTTTCAACACACGCGATGTTGCTGGGTATTCGCTTGCTCATTCCATGCTTTGTGCAGAGCGCCACAGTCCCATCTGGGCTAGACGAGCGGGGTACGAAGTCTGTTGATTCGAGGGCTTTACTCTCAAAATCGGCGCAGACGCGGCAATTGGCTCTTGAGATAATGCTACTGCAGCTTCAAAAACTGAACAGATTCGAATTCCGTGGCGTTTCGCGAAACAGGCGCTGTCTGTTTTGAGCAAGTTCAGATCATCGGCATATCTGGATCTCTCTGACTATGTATTATACCCCCGATTGTCTACTTGAGGCCTGCCTCCTATCCACTCATCATGTCTACCACGCAGATCCCCACTGCAGCTGACTATGTCATTGTGGGTGGTGGTACTGCTGGCCTGGTGCTGGCAGCAAGGCTCTCCGAGGATCCGAGCACAAGCGTAGTTGTTCTTGAGGCGGGAACTAGTCATCTGGAGGACCCCAGAGTGAACATTCCGGCTCTCTGGACGACATTGTTTGGAACAGATGCGGATTGGGCATTTGCTACAGTTCCCCAGGTGTGTTTCCAACCGACCATCCCTCCCGCGAGGTACTATGAAATCACACTTCTTGGAACGATCGCTGACACTCCAAGGAATAGCCACCTCTTGCCGGCCGGACCATCCGTGCAGCTCAGGGCAAAATGTTGGGCGGTTCCTCTGGCATCAACGGACAGGCCTTCATTTCAGCATCAAAAGCGGTGATTGACGCATGGCGCAGTCTCGGAAACGAAGGGTGGGCTTGGGAAAATCTCCAGCCATATTACAGGAAATTATATACCCTCAATCTTCCTGATGAAGAGACCCGTGAACACCTGGGATTGAAGTGGGTTGACCCGTCCGTCCACGGCTCTTCGGGACCTATTCAAGTCTCCTTCCCCGGACAGGTGCAAAACCCCCTGGTGAAGGCATGGGTGGATATGTTCAAGAATATTGGCTACGAAGCTACGGCCGATCCGTACTCGGGAACTTCGGTAGGTGGATTTAGCAGTCTTGCTGCTGTCGATCCTCAAACCAAAACTAGGAGCTATGCTGGGAATTCATATGCCATTGCTGCCATGCAACGTCCAGGGGTATTTGTTGTAACGGATGCCTTCGTCAAGAAGGTGCTATTAGAAGGGACCAAACCAAACATCAGAGTGACTGGTGTCGAGGTTGATGTTAAAGGCCAGCAAATCACCATCAACGCAAACAAAGAAGTCGTTCTTACTGCTGGAGCATTGAATACCCCCAAGCTACTGGAACTTTCCGGGATTGGAAACAAGGAAATCCTGCAAAAATACAATATTCCCTTGATTATTCATAACCCAAATGTCGGCGAAAATCTACAAGATCACTTGATGAGCGGAATAAGTTTTGAGGTTATCGATGGCGTTGTTACTGGAGATCCACTGCTACGACAAGAACCCGAAGCCATTCAGTCCGCAATGCAAATGTATTCCGAGCACAAAGCCGGCCCAATGACTATTGGAGGTGTACAGTCAAGTGCCCTAATGCCAATTCTCGAATTTACGGGTGCGGACGGCCAGAAAGCGCAGAAAAGGCTTTTCGATCGGTTCCTATCCACAGAACCAGCTACCTCATTCCAGTCCGTCATCCGTGGCATCTTCGAAACAGACAAAGAGGCTACATGCGACATGTTCATGTTCCTTGCCCAAGCCAACCTCCATGAAACTAACACAAGCTGCTTCGTTGGTTCACAGCTCCTCCCGGGAAACTATCTCAGTTTAGGAGTTATGCAAAGCACCCCCTTCTCCCGCGGCCATGTGCACATTTTCTCCGCCAGCCCCAATGACAAGCAAACAATCGACCCCCGTTACTTCTCCCATCCACTGGATATCGAAATCCTGGCCCGCAATCTACTTGAACTAGAGCGCATGCACCAAAACGAAGCACTCGCCAAATATCTCAAAATGCCAGATGGTAAACGGAACCATCCAGACGCTTTTCTCACTGATCTGGAATCGGCTAAGAAGTACTTGCGCGATACGGTGACGACGTCGCATCACTTCTCAGGCACTGCTGCAATGCTCCCTGAGGAGAAGGGAGGTGTCGTTAGCGAGAAGCTGGTCGTTCACGGAACGGTCAATCTGCGTGTGTGTGATGCCAGTGTTTTCCCAATCATTCCACCGGCCAATCTTATGGCGACTGTGTATGCAGTAGCTGAAAGGGCTGCCGATATCATCAAAATGGATGCTTAAGTACCTTTTCTGTCACTCCACGAAGAGGCGTTCACTTAACGGTTAACTTATCATTGAGAAAGATGGAGAGAGAGAGAGACAGAGCACTATATTTGGGGCGCAAGTTGGTGTTTTTCTTATTCTTATTCGTCTTGGATGGCAATTGTTAAGGGCTTTCCTATTATCGCAAATATTTGACTCGAGCCAATGTAGGCATGTCATGCATTTATTTCCTTAATATTATGGCTTGGTAGGTGACTAGCGTTTTCAATATCAAAAAGACGTGGGGGTGGGTAACGAGATCTATAAACTTGCTAAACTGGCAACCATGTGAAATGGCATGGATAAATATGCTATATTCAAAGAAGCCGGAAGTGTTCTAACATTTAATGGATAGGCTGTAACCCAGGAGACACTAGTGAAGAACATACCCAAAAAGAAAGCACGGCCGAAGCAGCATCCCTCGATTCTAAATAGTCTAGAAGTAGTCCAAAAGAGCCAATAAATCAAAACCTAGTGAACTCATGTATATGTCTCACTGCGTCTTCCTCTTTGCATTCGCCTCCCGCCGCAATCTCGCCCCTTCATACCCATACAAGCCCCCACCAGCAAACACCAACACCGCGCCTACTAGTACTCCTGCTACGAGTACATTCCCAAACACGTACACAGAGAGAATTAACGAGACAAGTTTGCGGATATTCAGCACCACGGTCACTGTCAGAGAAGACGACTTTGCAGAGAGAAGATGCACACCGCGGATGCAGACATATTGCGTTAGTCCGTTAAGGATTAGATATACTACCTTTATAGGTGTTTGCGAAAAGAATCGGAAAATAAGGGACTGATTGGGGAGGGTTTGGAGGTAAGAAACTACGGGGCTTAGAAGCCTTCCCCCGGACAGGAAGGATAGAGTAGTAACTGTTGTCGTTGTTGTTGTCGAAGGGAACTGTTTGAAGGCACTGGATGTAGTGTTTGCGAGCATGGACTTTGCCGAAAGAGAAGTGAGGACAGATGGAGAGGCGAATAATGCTTTCAGCTGGGATACGAGGTTTGGATAGTACGGGATGAAAAATGGGAGGGAAATAGCATGGGCATAGAAGAGCGATTCGCGCCAGTTGTTGCGGCCGTAAGTCTCATACAGGCGGTCTGCGTAGACGCCTTGAAAAGCACCAAGGACCATTGCCAGCCCAAGAATTGTAAATCCAGCTAATGAGCTAAGTAATGAAGCACCATCATCCTTCCCAGCGCTGAGTCCGATATCTAGAGATTTACCCTTGACACTGGCATCTGCCAACGCAGCGCCGACCACGCCAATTGTAAGCAGTACTACCGCTAGGATCTGAGTTCGTGTGTAACTCTTGGAATTGTATAGATGGCCGATTATCATCGATGCCACGGGGCCGCCGCTCCGGATTATGATGTGAAGCGGCACTGAGATCTTGAAGGCGAAGGCAGTATTATTGAGGACATTTACGGAGAGGAAGTATGCGGTATATATCACCCATGATCTTAGAGGGACTGCCCGAGGCGCGAGGAAGAATGAACGGGGTCCGGCGGCAAACGAGAAGACATTGGGAAGGGCGAAGAGCGCCGTAAAAACAAATTGTGTGAATGTTATCAGCACTCCTAAAATGTGGTAGCTGTTAGATAATTTCTCTGTATATAGTCTGTCGGAAGCAATGCTGTCTTACCAGATGCTGCGTGGTCTCTGCATTGAAACCATTCGCGTCAGCAAAGCCATCATTGCTCATAACAAAGACATCCCATCCGCACAGCAAAACTCACTTAATAATAGCTTCTAGGGCAAACACCTGTTCCCAAATCCCTTATTAGCATTGGCTTATAATAAAAAAACAAAAATATTCGGGAAATATCAAACAATCGCGACTAACATTCGAACAACACCCGCCAAATATCAAAGACATCATGATTCCAATATTCAACCATGCGGGGATAGTCGTCTGAACAACCGCCGCGGTAATGCCATGGCTCCCATTCTTCGCATCTTCATTCTCAAACTCTCTCCTTGTGGCCCTAGTTTGGTTATCTCCAGAATCTTTTGGCACGCGTTTGCGCGTCGTCAGGACCGCGCCATTCGCTGAATTCCGAGTGCCAGTCGCATTGCCCTTCAGCCGTTGCGGCTTCGAACGATCTTGTAATGAGTCAGTCATGACTGGTCTATATTTTCGCGTGTACGGTTAATTGGCCTATTTGCTGGATATTGGAAAGAGTCAGCGTTCATTGAGCAAGTGGTGGGAGTTCTTGAGCTGTGGTGAATATTGACGGCTAACATTTTCAAACACGATATACAAGCCTTGATATTCGGCCGACGACCCCTTGGGTGCCAATCGGGAGCAATAACGTAACTGTCAGGGCATTGTTGGGGAATTTTGCTCTGTTGAGCGTTGTCGTGCTGGGATCCGTGGTTGATTCAGGAAGTCCGCAGTTGCAGTGTGGTTAGTTCGGAGATTGTGTTGGTTCGAGCGGCTAAATATATTTATATGATAAAGTTATACATACATAACTTACAGCTACACCACCAACCACATCTATGGATTGATTCACTTGAACTAGATCAGAACAACCCCTATCAATGCATAATTACTGTGTACAATCAATTTGTATCCCTCGGGTATTTTGAATGCTGGCTGAATGTTAAAAATAACTTATAATATGATTTCAAATTACATCCATGTTAAAATCTCTCAAGGCTCGAAAGATATAGTATGTACCGCAAATCCTGTCCTCAGAGTATGACGCCTATTTACCTAGAAAGAAATATACTCCCAAAGGTGCCCTCCATTTTCATCCACCACGCCGAATCAAACAAAACAAAATAGATCCGATTAGCAAAACAATTAGACGAAATCAGATCAATCATCCTCAATATCATCGTCGCTAAGAATCAACTTCTCAACAGCATCTTGAACTGGAAGTATAAGTTGCGAACCAAACGACTTGCTCAAAGGCACCTGGCCCAACTTGCTTCCCTGTCTCCGTCTCTGCGGCGAAAACACATCCTTATCCGCAGGGGCACTCCAAGGGTCCATCGTAGCACCCCCACCATACGGGCTATCTTCTAAATCACCATCTATAAGCTCTTCCTCGCCGTGCCTACCAACCCCACGGAATTGTGTAATTTTTTCTAACTCCTTACGTTCGACTGGGTTTCTGGATATCAGACTCAAGTACGGCAGACGTTCGAGAAGAATTTCGTCACGGGAGATCATCGCTCGAGCCGCCTGCGACGGATACGCAAATGTGTCCATGTCAGCCTCGTGTTTGTGGTTGCGATTGGAAGACGCAGGCATCCAGCGGTGATTCTTCCACGATTCCACGCCGTCCAGTCGTGGAACAGGTCTTCCTGAGGAAACTCCCATGGTGGGATCCGTGAGCCGACGCATCCACAGGTCCAACAAGCCGTCTAGTTCTTCCGTTTGCCTCCAAAGCCTCATCGAGGTTGGGAAGAACATCTTATGGGTATCGCTTGCCCGAGTACCTGGTGGAGCTTTCCTCTTGACAGGGAAGGGCAAAGAGAACAGTAATCCCCGTACAGCCACTTGAAAGCTGATTTCATCTTGGCGGAGCATGTCGATGCTAGAGCCATACCCTTGGAACGAGGAACGCGCCGAGCCAACTCCGCCTCGACTTGTCTGCACGTTGTGAAATCGGCTGCCAGGCCCCAAAATGTCAGTTTCGGATAGATTTGAAATGCACGTTTCAAAATGTTCAACGAATGCTGGGCCGGTGCAAGATAATAAATAGTTTTCATGTAGGGCTGAAATAAATGTTTCGAGATCTGTCCCAGTTTCATTGATCAAATCATCGATTGAAACCAGGGAAGCCTTCGGTCGGGCAAGATGTTGCAGATGCCGTGGAGGCTGAGGAGGTTTAGCGTCGACCCCTTGCGAAATCATAGGATCCTCTCGTTTATTGTAAACAACCTTACCCACCGCGTGGAAAATGCCCAGGCTCGCTTCCCTTTGAGTGACCATTTCCAATGACTCCTTTTCCATAGTCGTAAGAGGTATGCCCCCTTTACTCGATCTCTTCATCCGAATAGCAACAGTCCCGCTCCATCTTGCGTCATCATCACCTCGCAAACACATAAACTCCAACGCAGAAATCGCACTCCTTATATCCCCCATGTCTGTGAATGCTTTTAGAACCTCAGGTCCGGGAATTCGTTTTCTCTTTGATCGACCAGCTTCCTTTTTCAGAACCAGGTCGATGGCTTTCGCCATGAAGGTCGGCGCTATCCTGTTAAAATCGATAATGCTCACTCCATGATGGTTTGAAAGTTCAGGACCCAGCAACCTATGTACCGTAAAGCTGTCAGAGGAAATACCTCCGGAGCCGAGCATAGTTTCTGAGACGATTATAATCAGAGGCGGGCTTGATATTGTAATATCCCGAGTGAGTCTGCTGTAGAGCGAGTGCCGAGGAACGGCTGTCGCCAAATAACTCTGTATAGCGTGTCTGAACGCCCGCAAACCGGATGAACTTTGGCTCAAGGAACTCGGGAACTCCTCAACGAGGACCGCACGTCTCTTTTCCCCAGTACTAGAACTGAAGTAATCCGCCTCCCCATTTGCTACAGGCAGCTGCGGCTCTTGCCCATCACCGCTCAAAGAAAGACTCCCAAATTTATCGCTTCTTCCAAGAAAATCTTCGAACTGCGCCCCCATGGATACATATCCTTGAGACGAATATTCAGAGCTTAAGGGGTTTTTCCACTCTACTATCTCAAACCCAAGGGCCTTAGAAAGTAGCGATATTGTGGTTGATTTCCCGCTTCCAGCTGGGCCCCTGAGCACAAGAACTCTCTACCCCAGTCAGTATAATTGATGACAAACGTCAGACAAAAACAACATTCCTGCGAAGGCAAGCTGGGAAGGCGAGGTTAACAACAACGGTGGTACTCAACTTGTTTGCTCTTCCCACCGAACACATCTACCAACCAGTTTTGCACATCCGAAACCTTTCTTTTATTGACCACCAACTCACCAAGATTTGCTGGCGCATACTCCTCGGCCCATGGCCGCATTCCCTGCACGGGAGATTTAGTAGATGAATGTAACTCGCAGGCCCAACCCAGTTCAGCTCCATTCGCACCAGTAGTCCCAGATCCAGCTGCAGAACTCTCAGGCAGTAAAAATCGCTTCCCAGGCCTGCTCGTACGCTTCCCTTTGTTTATCTGCTGACCAACCTTCATATTTTTCGCTTTCCTCCGATCCAGCGGCGAACCTGCCTCGTTATTCCCCTGCGACAGTTCCCCACTGCCACCACTGAGAACATGCCTTGTAAATAACTCCTCATACGAATCATCCTCGATAAGATCCTCAATTTCATCCACCATATCTATTTCCTCGTTAATAACACTTCCTACACCCGCACCCAAGCCCACGCTATCCTTCTTGCTACTCCACCTCTCCTCCTCCGTGGCCCTTGCAAAAAATGAATGTAAAGATTTTGAGGGTACTTCTGAGACCGTATGGGCTTTTTTTCCCCTCTTCTTCTCAGGCGATGAGCTGGGCGTTGTCTTTAAAGAGCGTGGCTGACTCAGTCGGCTTTGCGGCGAACTTGATAGCTTCTGGGTTCGTTTCTGGGTTTGTTTCGGCTTTTGAGGTGGACGTGAAGGAAGTGTAGTCGTGCTCAGCTTGGGCGTAACAGCAGCTGTAGCTGTAGTCGTAGACGCGTCCGTCCTCACCGAGGACGCAGCAGTCTCTTTTAGCAACGGTGTGGTCTTCCTTTTTATTCCCCGGTTCATGCTCCCTCCCAATCGTATATCACTCTGCCGGCCGGGTTCAACATAATCACCGTCATTCCATTTCCCTCCCTCTTCTAAAATCTCACGGTCTTCAATGCCATTATTAGCCCCTTCGTCGTCCGAAGAGAGGACTGCAAGCCTCCGCTGACGTTTTGCCGCTCGACGAGTCGACATGGCGACGACGGCGCGAGCGAGTATTGGCGGTGGGCTTGGTGCCAATTGGACCCTGCGATCATGGTTTAGCAATTGGGTAGTGGGTTTCGGTCATAGTAATTCAAAATGAGGCATGTGCCTTTACTTATTCGAATGTACGCAGGTCTGGATTTTGCGTCCCCGAGAACAGGAGTGACGTTAGAGCTGCCCTGTGAGCGGAGCCTCAGGTTCTAGATCTGGGTAGCGTGACTGCGGCTGTCTCGCGCTTATTGGGTGGACACGCGCCACATAACCTGCGTAGGGAGAGTCTAATCTCCAGGCAACTTACAACACATGAACTGAGATTGTTATAACTGCTAAAAAATATTTGTTATTCTTTTATTGATGACTGGTATATGTGAGAAGATGTTATATATTTAATTAATTCTCGGGCAGTATCATCAAAGTTGAGTCAACCATAAATATGAGGTGTTCCTAAAAAGCAATGAAGCACAATCTAACATGACAATAAACAAAACATGTAGTAGCGGGACAGGGCAGGGTATCTATCTCCATATCAAAGCACAAGAAGTAAAGCACACATGAACAAAAATTTGAAAATGGAATCACATAGCCCCCGATAGTCGAACCAAGGAAATGGAAATATAGTCCACTCCTATCCAGGAAACGATATGTTTTCAAACTCCAACTAGGACAAACAGAAAGACGAGGTATATGCTTCCATCGAATCTGAAAAAAAAAAAAAGAAAAGAAAAGAAAAGAAAATACTGCACTCAAACTATGAGCCCGCGTTCCAAAGAAAAGGAACCAACTTGAAAGAGATCGCAAATGTCACCTCCCCCCAAACACATCATAATAATAATCTTCATCCAGCCCGTCCCGACTCGGAATCTCAGGCGGATCTCCCACGAACGTCCCATCATCAAATCTAATATTTAACAGCCGAATCTTCAGTCCATAATTACTAACCAGGTTAATCAGTTTATTCGTCTCAGCAGTGATAGGCTGTTGATTGAGCAGCATTAGCAGCCCATCCAACCACTCGGACGCGATACTATGGGATTGCGGGTGTAGAGTTAGTAGGACAGCTTCCTTCTGCGTATTCTTGCTGTTGCTGCGTTGATGTTGATGTTTTTGGGGACTGTCGTTGGAAGAAGAGCCGGGTGGTCTACTGACGTAGCCGTGGATGGTGATTTTGGTGGAGGAAGATGGGTGGGGGAGGGTTTTTATGGTGGAGCCCGAGGAAGCGTCTGAGGAGGCGGAGACGTTGGAGACGACGGAGGAGACGATGTTAAGGTCAACTAAAGTGTGGTTGTTAGCAGGTTGTATCACGGAACCGGGGAGGGAGGTTCCGCATACTTTTATCAGTGAGTGTCTCTAAATCAGGCGCCTGCTTTCCCATCGATTCAAAATCGGCGTAGTGCAGGTACCGTCGGTTATGTGACAACTGGACGTAGCGATATATGGTTGTGGAACCTCCGGCGCGTTTCGCATCTTGCTTTCCATTATTATTCACTCCATTCTCCGTCTTATTGTGAGTATACTCCGTCGGGAACCAAGCACCCTGTAATAAACATCTGATGCGCTGCTCTTTCACAAACTGCAGCGCTTCATGATGGAGCTCATCGCGGACCTGAAGGAGATGCTGGCCCCATGCATCTTCATAAGTAAGCTCCAGCAACTCCATTTGCAACTCTCTAAGACGTTGGTATTCAAACTCTGCCATCTCCTCTTCAACATCATGCACGTCCTTTGTTCGCGAGGCACCGCCAACGACAGATTCAATAAGGATACGAACCAGTTCCACAATTTTGGAAAAGTCCTCCAGCTCAGCGCCGGTCGCTTTCCACAGACGGAAAAACGTATGCATCCCGGCGACGTGCAGCCTGGGCCAGTGGAGAAGCAACGGCTTGAATAACTTGTCGTAGTTGGATCTTGATTCAAGCACAAGGTAGCTCTTCACATCATCCAGATCCGACTTTTCCACCTCAAAATGTTCGTAGAGGACCGCAGTGACAGCCAAGGACGCTCTCGCAATTGGACACCGCTGCGGCGGCGGTTTGGCAGACTGTTCCAGCAGCATTTTCTGGAACTCATCCTGATGCTTCCTCACATAGTCCGTCAAATCCATCATACCCAAGAATCCCATCTCTTCAAACTCCCACTGGGGACTTTCCGACTCAAACCCTAGCCGTCTCCACTTCTCCGGATTATGTCTTCGGGACCGTCGTGTATCGTCGCCTTTCTCCAACTCCTCCTTGTCCTTCTCCCTTTCCTTCTCGGTTTTGCTAGCCAAATGAATCCCTTTTAACGCCCTCCGATGCTCCGGCTTCTCTAATTCGACAGAAACATCCTTCCACTTTCGCAGGAGAACTTTTGTCGACGATTGGAACTCAAGGAGTGGGTGAGCCAGGTCCTGCAGTGCCGTCCCTTGCATAAGCATATATACTGCTCGAATAACACCCAGATCCTGTAACCGTTTGATAAACTTGGGCCACTCGGCCTCGCTCTCGTTGATAATCGAATCCCTCATCAATGAATTAATCAACTGTAGCGCATTGGCGCACAACGCATGGTCCGCAGATGATAACCGGTTCACAAGCATTTCGAGAAAGTGCGGGTAGATTGCAATTGCTGGTTTCAGAGCTTGGAATCCAAACACGCCTGGCTGTTGCGAGCGGCGGGAGCTTGTATGTGGGTGAGAAACAATGGAGACTAGGATCGACATTGCGCCGCGAAGGATATTCACAAGCGGATGAGTAACGATGAGTTCAACAATCTGCAGAAGCATCACACCAAGGGGAGGCCACGTTCAGTGTTAGCAACACACACAAAAGGAGACAGGTAAAAAAATTTTCCAATCCAATTAAAGCATCAAAACCAAAAAAAAAAAAAAAAGAAATTACTTCTCATACCAAAACTCACCCTCGTAACCAAGTCCTGCTCCACACACTCCCATCCCTTATCAACTTCCAACAGCCGCGAAAACGACGTCAGGCTGTACGCGAGCGTGTTCCCCGTAGCCGTCAACGCCAGATACTTCAACTTCACCAGCCCGCCTTCAGATATGAACACGTCCGCAAACGACGGGTCGCCGATGTTCGATTGGAGCTTGAAAACGGCCATTTTGCGCACCGCGTCCTCGTCGCTGCCCAGCCGCTCGACGAGCTCGGAGACGTTGACGCCCTCCATGGCTTTTTATGGGATGGGAGGTGCGTATCGGGAGGGGGAGATATATATAGATGCTGGTAAGAGTGGGTGCGGGCGGTTGGTTATGTGCGCGGGATATTTATGCGGGCGCGGACAAACCCCAGGTTTTCGACAGGAGCCTCCGGGAGTTGATAGAGTGGTAGAACCCAAAGCTAATTCCGCGGTAATTTGTGTCTCCTTCCTCCCCTTAGTACAGCCTGAGATATCGCATATAGGTCTGGTTTGTCCAGTGTTCATCCAATTTCGCGTCCAGTTCCGATTGTCTATCGGCAATAATCCCACCTTTGTACCCGGGTAGCTGCTGCCGATGCTAACGCTCCCAAGGGAAAAAAAAAAGGGGGGAGGGGGCGCGCAACGAATGAGAAGAATGAAGAATTGTAAAAAACGAGTGACGGAATTATAAACTATGACGGCATGACCACATATATATCGGGGGCCTCCCACCCAATTAATTGGCTTTTTCTTTTCACGACTGCAAGTTGTAGATAGAACGGAGTTGGTTGAGAGCGTTTGCTTTGTGGATGCGCCCCGAACTTCTGGGGAACCTTGGCAAGGGAGATCCGGGATCACGTGCGCCAGGATGGAAAAGGGGGTTTGAGCAGATGTAGTGATTATTATTATTATTTATATCCTTGTGTCCATTTATGGATTGGGGTATAGAATATTCAGTATGGAT
>QGQJ01000578.1:0-16145 GCA_003206725.1 Blastomyces emzantsi | reverse complement strand
GATGTATAGTTACTATGGTGAGTGGAGGTGTCAGATCACTAGGCCTGCTTATATAATCCTTTCATCATATAACTATCCGCTCAACGAGCGTACGCTTTGTAGATAATCAAGCTTATTACCTCTCACAATCTCCTGACTAACAGCCCGCAGCCCACAGCACACGCTGAAGAAACTTGAGTTCTTAGGCTAACTTTTAGGCTCCGAGGCTTACCGCTGAAGGCGACGAATTGTTGAAGGTTGGGCGGATGTATGATCAACGGGATGGGATTTCAATTGCCATGACTTTTGACACTTGGAGATTTTGTGTCGAGAAGACTAATATATATGCGTACACGCGGTATTCTGAAGGCATAAAAATGACACATTATAGGCTACACTTAACCACAAAGATATCGCGGTTTTAGAGACTAGTCAACTTGTGCATGGCTAGGAAAACCCAGTGAACGCGAATACCTACTATCTCTTATCATTTTTGTTCAGCTTTATCGACTATGTCATGTGGGATGCTCTATGCAATTACATCGTGGAAACATCAACAGTCCAGCTCAGAAAATATTTCATCCGATCATATCCAATAAGCAACTGGAAACAAGCTTTTCCTACGATTCATGGATTTCGGCCCTTACAATGTAGTTGCCATCAAGAAGGTCATGACTAGGTTTCGCCAGCGAATTGCCGGATGTATTTCGAGACCTCCTCCGGGCGCGATAGGAACGGTGAATGACCGCTGTCCAAAGGCCCAAGGAGCTGTTCAATTCCACCATGTTTTGCCATCCGCTTCTGTTTCGGCAGAGACATGGCTCGATCGTTCGAAAGTAGCAAATACGCTGAAGGGATATGACGGTATGATTCATACGTGATTGTCGTGTAAAAGGGGCTTTAGAAGAAAAGGGAGAGCACATGTTAAAGAGGTATTATGAGAAGATCGAAAGATGATGGGAAAGTATAAAGAGATTTCGCATACCCCACAGATTGACGCCTCAACAAACTTGCATAGTACTTAGCTACTGCTGGGTCGACGTCATGGTAGAAAGCTGGGATTGGGTCTTGGGGAAGCAATGATGTCGGGTCCTATGGTATCAGGATGGTCAACGACTAATTTCTTGGTCGAAATTTCTGACCATGCACGAAACTCATGCGCCTTACCTCAGCAGGGGCTGTCTTTACGAGGGATGGAATGGCTTTTTCCTCCGGACTGGAGTCGCTTATGCCCTCTATGGCCGGCTTACCCTTTGTCGGTATGTGTGCCGCTACGAATAGCAGGCCGACGACACCACCAGCACGCCCTTGAGCATGTCTCTCCTTCTTACCGAGTCCTTCAAGTGCTTGTGATGAGGGAACACCACCATAAGAGTGCGCCACAACCAAGACATCGCGTCCTAACTCTGCCAGCCCGCCAACAACAGTATTGACAGCGTCGGCGTCTGGTTTAAGATCCGGAATTCCAGGGGAAACGCCTAGACCGGGTAAATAGACTGCGGTGGTAGGATACCCCGCGGCATGGAGGAATGGAAGGACGGGATCAAAGATGGCTGGCGTATGAAACCCGCCGGGAACGAAGACAATGGTGGGCTTTGTCATTATTTAAATGGAGTCGAGTGAGTATGAAATGGGTGTCGATGGATCTCAGGGTTACGTTTCTAGCTCAACCGCTAACGGGTATCAACCGGTCTTTATAGATAATTGATCAGTAACCTTGTCTGGAAGGTATATATAATCTAAATATCACCTTTATGATGTTGGTCAGCACTAGCTGGACCTTGGACTTTACTAGCAATCATCAATAAACACCTTATAAATATGAATGGACTATATTTTTATACTGCACGATACTTACAAAACTTGGGGCCGACGACCTTACTTTCAGGGCGTGTCTCCACTTGCTTCCATACTCTGGAGGAGGTGTAACCCAACATATCCAACTGTTTCGACATGTAGATGGGCAGACCATAAAATTGAGTTTTGAAGATGGTTGAGGGTTCCTGGTCTTGCCTTAACACAATGCTACCAATTCCCTCGGGGAGGCGGAGTTTGAGTTTCTAGCAGCTCCTTTTCGCCGTTGAGAGCTCTTATCCACCAGGGTGGTTGTATTGTCTTCTGACCTCAACTCAGGCATTTGGCGGCGGTGGAGTGTTCCTAGCTATGACGTCAGCGAACAGCCAGCTGTTGGAGACTTTCAAGAAATCCTCCAGCTCCTTCAACTTTATGATAGTCTCAGCGGAGACATCTTGTCTACGTGGAGTAGCTCCTCGTCATTATTGCGAACTTGCAGACTGCGAACTTGCAGACTGCGAACTTGCAGACTGCGTATTGCAGACATGAGGATTCATCGGCCGTAATCTACCTTCTGCAAAATCTATTTTTCAGCTGCTGGCAAGCGACTAAAATAAAATCTATCGGAGAGTTTTCGTACTACTAAAAATGTCTCCTACAAAAAGGCTGGCGTCGGCACCGCATAGAATGGTATCAAAAGCAACCAGTAAGGACACTTACCCATTGGCTCCATAATTCATGATAAGACAAGTATGAAAACTTATGCAGTTTGGTTTAGCCGCATTATCACAATTCGGTTTCAGGCATTCGAGACCTTTTGTTGCTTCATGCGCCGATAACGTTGGTGGTGAAGTCGTTATCGGAGAGGAGCGAAGTATATCGGACTTACCTGCTAGCTATGTGCGCTTAGCCAAACTCTCCGATGGCTCCGTTTTAGCCGGGTTTACCACCAGAGAGGACGAAGTTAAAGTGGTAAACATATCGCAGAGCACTGATGGTGGTCACCAGTTTTCTCCATTTGGAGAAATAGCCAGGGGGAATGGGGACATCGGCAACATATATCTGCTTGAAGTGGCACCTTCCGTGGTCCTCGGAGCATTCCGAAACCATACCAGTGTTGGCCCGAACCTCATACACTCGCGTATCACCGTCTGCAAATCAACCGATGGTGGCAAGAACTGGAAATTTGCTTCTCAGGCATTTGAGATGGAGGGAAACTTGGGCATGTGGGAGCCATTCATGAGGCTTGCTGAGAACAACCCCAATGAGATTCAGTTGACATACTCGCAAGAGTTCGCGACCAATGACCAACGGACGATGCTCGTCAAGTCAACCGACCAGGGTGACACCTGGTCACCCCCTGTGGCCGTCTCGTGGCAAGAAAACCACAGAGACGGGATGAATGGAATCGCGGGAACGAAAGATGGGAATCAGGCCGCCCTCGTCATGATCTTTGAAACGACGGATAACCCTCCTTTCTTCAACGTCAAAGCTGCTGTATCATATGATGATGGGGCAAGCTGGGCCAATCGGCAGGACGTGCAGGTGGTGCCACGAGGCAAAAACGCAGGAGCACCACAGATTGCCTCGTTTGCCGATGGGTCATTGGCAGTTGTGTATATGTCAGATGAAGACATCGAGGGTAATTGGCCGTATAAAGCTAACATCAAGGTTACATTTTCGGGGCCACCCAAGGACGGAAAGATGTCCTGGAGTCCACCTCAGCTTGTTAAGGAAGCAAATGCTTTCTGGCCTGGCGCCTTGAGACTTGAAGACAACATGGTTATGGCCACATACGACGCCGGTGGACCGCGAGCAAAGTCCATCAGATTGAATTTCTAATTGATCCATAGATGGACAGTGCTCCTTTGGATAAATAGTTTTTATATAGGCTTTTTGGAATTTTACTTTCGATACTCCATCCATTGCATATACATGCAAACGCAGAGATAATTTGGGGAAACACATTTGTTGGATCGCTTTCATAGGGACTTGTTTGGTTAGTTATTGGTTTGTATCTAATATTGCATTTTTCCTAGTTCATGACCCAGATTGCGAGCTTGCCATATTGTCTCCCGGGCGGCTTGGCTTGGGAATATTATCGTTACCTCTGCACTATCCTGTACGAGTTTGCGACATTATCGTGCCCTTTAAGGGCATAGTATTGGACTTCAGCATCTATTAGGAGTTTCTCAACCACACCAAGCAATTCTTATTAATAGATATGCGGTGGCCGTCTTTTCATCACAGGTACATGTACAGTACATATAAGAGGTCGGATACTTACTTTCAGGAAGGGTGCCATCGAATTTACTAGGGCATGAGATAGTATTTTGGCCGGTGAAAATCTTTGAACAAACTGAAATCGAACTGGATGCAGCGGGCTCGCAAGGAATGGGCGTCGAGAGAATGGGTGGTCCCTGGATTGGTGACGGACGGGATAAAACCTTGCAGTAACCGTGCCAAGTGCAACTCACTCCTCCCATTAGTGAGTGCATCCAGAGTAACAGTAATATCATCACAACAGTAAGGATATCTTTTGTATGAGTTCATCATATGAAAGATACTTATAGAAAAACTTGAATATTATTAATATTATAATAGATATGAGTTCTATATTATAATAGAAGTATATGTATTATTTTTCAAGTATATGTATTATTTTTCAAGTATATTATAATATTAATAATATTCAAGTTTTTCTATAAGTATCTTTTATATAATGAACTCATACAAAAGATATCCTTACTGTTGTGATGATATTACTGTTACTCTGGATGCACTCACTAATGGGAGGAGTGAGTTGCGCTTGGCACGGTTAGTGAGAAACTGCCTGGCAGGGTAAAGCAATCGCTGAACTCCAGGCAGGGAGTTACCAGACTTGGCCTTTGCAATACTAATAATAAAAGCAACCCACTTTAGCAGCAGGGCTGATATCTTCATTTTTTCCCCCTTCAAATCACAACGGCAAAGGGCGAGGACTCTCACAATCATCCTTTTGGTCCCTCAACGATGGCCTATAACGTTCCACCCACATGGTCCAAGCAAACTGTTTTGGCTTTAGATAACAAGAGGTTCGCGGGGCATGTCTGTCAGCGTGCGCATTTTAAGTGTCCGAAGTGAAATGTCAGCACTAACAAAATAGTGGGGGGGGGATTTTTATGAACACCATCTCCCGCCATAATTCATCTGACTGCTTGGAATATGGCCTCAAAATAGAGAATTTAAATGTCCTATCGCTGGAGAGCTTTGCTGCAGTGCTTTCCAAGTGAAGCCAAGCTGATCTGATTCTCCGACAATGTAATCTGTATATGCTAGAGAGAGGATGCATAACTCCTGCATATCAGAGGCATATCCCCCACGCCATTCCCAAAGAGGAAGGTCAAGAATAAACCAAAGCACGTGCAAATAGAGTTTTCTAGCGGTGAAATATTATAATCTGATTGGTCACCTTATGGTTTCACATGCAAAGCCTAACCTTATCCTGACGCTTGGTTCGCAGCCGCAGTCACATGTCAACCATCCGTCAAACCTCCCCCCGTTTCCTTGATTGGGCTTGGGGAAATCTCACAACCCTCGCCTTGATTCCTCTTTTTCTTGCTGGATTTGAGGTCGTCCCCTGGCTTTGTTATCTCTTCAACAGCATCCGCTCGCTGTACTCCCCTACCGAGATCCGAACTTGTAAAGTTGTGTGTGTGGCCGTGGCACAACTCTCCCTGTGGCGACGTGTTTAACACCACCCCCAGGTTTCTTCTTGTCGATATCATTGGAATTCTGCTTGTCAATGACACTACCATCTCTCTAGCCGGGGTCGAGTTTTCATATGAGGGACGAAAATTTCAAATCCATTGACGATTTGACAATAGCCCAACCGGGCTCGGCATAAACCCATCGCCGTCCTCATAACCTAATTGGTAACCTACCCCATCGCATTCCCAAGCGGCTTTCACGTGTTAGACACAGGCATTGGGCTTGTCAAGGGAACCTATCATGGGGACCTATCAACCACGCCACGATTGCAAGTCGAATATGACATCGCAAACGCAGGATTCGCCTCTTCCTCAGCTTCCTCCGTATCCTGACAACACAGTTCAGCCTGCTCCTACAAATACTACCGCGACCACTTCTTCCGGATTATTTACTGCGGCTCTCTCAACTCCTGCCAGAATGGTAGTTTCTGGCGGCCCCAATCAAAGGGAGATGGATAACGAGAAGCGCAGCCGCCGGGCGACTAGTGTACTTTCGATGGATGACATCGAGGCGGCCCAGGCGTTGGAAGGTCTTCGATCAGGTCAGTTTGCGAACTTGAATCTAATCACAACACAAACCACAATATCTAATTCTGACTCTGTGCCTTGATGTTTCGTAGATTTTGTTCACTCCCCGGCATCGTCTCGCGGTATTGACCCATCCTCCCCGCCAACAACATCCCCGCCTGCACAGCAGCAACAGCAACCTCCACCTCCAGAACCATTACTATCACTTCTCACCTCATCTCATCCTCTTCTTTCTTCCGCCATAAACAGCTCCGTTTCTGTCTATACATCATCCAAGTCTTACTCCCCAAGATTCAAATACGGAGCCGAATTTTTAGAGCGGAACATCGGATCTCCTGTGGTGAAAAAAGTTGGCTCCGTCGGCAAGAAAACTGGCGTCGAAGGGGGCATCCGTTGGGCACTGCAAAGGCGTCGGGCTGGTGACGACACTGCTGCCGATTCAGAGACTCCTGACAAACGGCGGAAGATTAGAAATACCAACGCAGACATGATGGACGTAGAGAGGGGGATGGCAGAGCTAACCCCATCCCACACGAGGAGATCGTCCACTGCAGAGTCCCTACCGCCATATGATAATCTTTCATCTCCGAATTATGAAGAACTGGTCCAGCTCGATAAAAATGCTTCAAGCAACAGCCAATCTACGTGGCAAAGTCGGCTCATGATCTCTACCTCCGGCCTCGGCGTAGCCATGAGCGAAGAATCCCTACGCAGCTTGACTTATTGTCTAAGCTGGCTTCGATGGGCGAACGGTCGTCTGGGTAACTCAATCGTATCCCTGAAAAGGGTCCTTGAAGAGTACGACGCTTCAAAGAAGGATCAGGACGACGCCGCGAATTCGGAGGATAGATCACGTAATTCCACACGCCTTTCGGAGCAGATACAACAAGTGAAAGGAGATATATTACGCACCCTCAGACAAGTGGTGGAGGTGGTTTCTAAATATGCGGGCGGCGCACTTCCCGAAAATGCTCGACATCTTGTCCGCAGACATCTCACATCTCTCCCCCAACGCTTTCGGCTCGCATCCACCATAACCACACCCGCAGATGGTTCTGGCAAAGAAGCAGATATGACGACTAGTGCACAGCGTGTTATAGTTCTTGCAGAGGAAGGATTGGACATGATGGCCCAGGTTAGTGGCGTGGTCAACGATACACTTGTCAGCGGAGAAAGTTGGTGCGAAAAGTTACGCCGGCCCAAGCCTTCAAGAAATGAACCGGCGTCTGCATCTGATCAAGCTCCGATGGCGTTAGACAACAAAACACCCGTTCCTGTGTCTTCACCACCGAAAGACGTTGGAATGACCGGCGTGACGGAGAAGTGTTGAGTCATTTGGCGTTCGACTTGTTGTCGTACACAAAAACGCCTTCCGCCTCCAAACCCCCTCCCCCAAAAACATCCATTCTAGTCACCAAAACCAACTGCATGCGCTGAATCCAGCTGGGCTGATGTTCTTCGCGAGTTCTCTTCGTTATCTCATACCACTTCGTACCACATTTTCTTACGCTCCAAGCCCCACCTACAATAAAAACAAGTCCCGATACAATGCTAGACCCATTTAATCACCGCGAATATTTCCCCTTCCACCAGCCCTACAAACTACGCGGATGGCCCATGAATACCCCCATCACTACTTCCGTTCACATGAAGCCTTTTTTATTTTTATTTTTTTTTTATTATTAAACTGAAGCTAGCCCCCGCATCGCGATGTTTCGGTTCATTCCATGTTGCGCCATTCTGTTTTATCATATGACAAATCGGTAAATTCTTCCTTTTATATATATTCTCCGTTTTACTTCGTTTTACTGTATTGACTATTCGTGGATATCGGCGTTTTTAACTTCTTTGTATTTCGGTCGCATGATGCTTTTTTCCCTGCCTCTCTTTTGCTTTCTTATTCCAGCCTATATCTGGGGTTTCATACACTCGTTTCTTTTCTTCATCGTCCTTCCGGATTAAGCACACTCTACTATTCGTTGTGGTCAACCTCCTGCTTATGCTTGTCCATTTCCTTACATATATGATATACTCTTTTTGTTACAAAAAATCTATTCAACTAGTCTCAACCTTACTGAAATAATTTGCCCTCCAACTTCTCATAAGCACGTCACTCTTTTGATACCCAAATCGCTTCCATTCCTTTGATCCTCAAATGTGCCCGTGCGAAAACCTTGTCTCCTTCTCCACCTGAAATGGATGATTTTCTTGCTTTTTAAACAACAAAATGAACAGAAAAAGCTGGGTTTCAAGATTTTCAGAATGTGAATTATGTACCTATCTGTGTGGTTTACAAGTTACCTTGCTTGCATAGGAGAAAAATAAAAATAGATAAGGAAATTGTGAGGTATGTATGCTGATTGCTAGAACATGGGATGATGTGTGGGATATATATTTAAGCGGGCTGGCTCTTTGTATATATAAAACGATTCTTCAAATGACTCCTGAGATTTGCACGCCACTCTGCATACCAGCCTATCAGAAACGGAGAGTGGGCTGGCCTCAAATAACGTAAAAAGCTACAAAGCTTAGAACACTCTGAAGTTGAGCATTGAGTGATAAATACATAAGGAATAACAAAACCTTTTCCCATTTTTCTTTCCATTGTGTGCTTATTTCTTTGAGTCAATTGAAACAAATGCTTCACAATCTTACAGAGTTTCGGTTTAAAGACATGACCAACACTCTCCATATTTAACATCTCTTAATGAGGTTATATTTAAAAAAAATATCACAGCACTTAGGCTCTCGAGGGAACATAGGCCACAGTGTTCTACACTGTAAAACTTTTCGACCTCTCTTCATTCACTGTCAAATACGAAACCTAGAGTGCCTGGGTAGGTATCCCCAGGCATTCACTTTCTCATTAGGGAATCAATAAAGGTAGAACATTCATACTTCTTATTCTCAGGTTTATCAGTGAAAGGGTAAATTCGCTTTTCCCATTCCTTTCGTAAGGCACGAATATTCGACGTATGGTTTTTGTGTCTTCCCAGATTTCCCCATCTATCTTATCATATACTCTACAATTCCAGGTGACCTCACATCAAAACTTGGAGAGATCTCGCATGGAACCCTCCACCTGCAGAGACACACAATAGAAGCAATGCCGGCACCATCGCGGTCTTCCTTCCTTCCCCTTTCTAAATCACCTTCAACCGCTACCTCTCCCCCCTCCCAGGCAGAAACTCCCGAGGTACTTCCATCTGATACTAACCAGTCGATATCAGATACAAGTGCTCCAATAGCGGCATCTCAAACACCAGTCCCATCGTCCATCATCCTGTCAAACATGATCCCGACAGTCCTAGTACTCCTATATGCCATTTACATTATCCATCGAATCAGTCGATATACGCTGTTCGTGGCAATCAAAAGGTTCTTTCGCACATGGGTTTATTTACCGCAGAACACTATGAACATATCTTGGAGGGGGGAAAGGGGGGCCAAGGATGGATATGTGCATGTCACTGCCAATTTGAATCCCAACCACTGTGTTGAACATGATGAATGGGATGAACCGGCAAGCGATGGTGATAATGGCAATGAAGAGATTGAACTCGAGGACCAGCAGCACGTGGCCGGAAACGGGGGACCGTTTGAACCTGAGGATTGTCAACATGGTTATCAACTTATTGATAGCTTAAGATCAGACTCCGATGCCTCAGACGCGACATCGGATATCCCTTTGGACGACCGGGATGAGCGATTCGACATGTCCAAATATTTCGATCCAATGACATCGAAGCTGCGAGAAAGTGTCCTTTTCACCCCTGAGATGGAGATTGGGCGTGAAGATGAGTCTGAATTTGAGGGCAGAGGGGAAAAAAGAGATATCCCGTCGTGGATTCATGGCTCTGTTAGTAGGGTGGTTGCAAGGTTTATCAGTTGGCTGGATGAGTGACTTTGGAACCCTTGTCAAGGTTGGTGCTGGTTAACGAAAAACGATACTATGAGCATGCATCTTGAAGATATTCTGGATTGGCTGGATAATTGAGTCACATAGATGCGGGGCAAGGGATAGATGAAAGGGGCGAAGCGGGATGAAAAATGGCATGCCTTCATGATCTTAAATTCTTGCATGAATTGTGCGTGTATGTTGCACTTGGCTAAGATAAACCCAGCGCTTTTTGATCTCCCTGTTCTTATTCTCTCTTTCTTGTTGTGGAACTGAAATGGTCAGGGAGGGATAAACTACTTTTAATCCATTGGAGGGAAAAAGAAAAGAACGGAGGAATGTGAAGGGCTCTTATTTCCTCGTGATAATCCTCATCTAGCCATAACAACGGCTTCCTATCCATGCCAACCCTTATTGGCACCATGCTCAAACGAGACATTCGGCACCCAGTATCAAATAATGTGGAAAAGTAAAGTATCATCTTTCAGATTAGAAAAATGCGTAACAAAGGAAACGGGGAAAGAGAAGCTACTAGGAAAAGTGATCATGGCAAGACATATCCACCATCAACGATAATATCGGTTCCGGTCGTGTAAGTAGAAGCATCGGAGGCAAGGTACAGGTATGCACCAGCAAGCTCGTGGGGTTCTCCCTCACGGCCCATGGGGATCTTCCCTCGCCAGATCTCCTTGGTGGCCTCGGGAATAAAGTTGGAGAGCTCTGTGGCGATATACCCGGGCGAGACGGAGTTAGCACGGGCGAATCGCACCCACTCGACGGCGAGAGATTTGCCTGCAAATTGTATGGTCAATAAAAAGTCCTCTGATGATACGATGGAGATCATTGATATTAGAGTAGAAAACAAGAAAGGCACTTACACATATGTATAACAGCGATCTTGGACGCATTATACGCCGCCTGCAGCTGCGGGTAATTGACAATGTGCGCACTCATCGATGCCGTGGCGATGAAGCTTCCATAGGAGAAATTTTCCAGCTTCTTGCCGTTGATATCGGTACCTTCTTCTTTCTGGCGTCTCCAATGGTGGGCAGCAGCGCGGGCACAGTAGAACACGCCGTCGATGTTTGTCGCGATGACTTGGCGGTAATGGTCCAGTTCGGCATCTATCATGGGGCCTTTAGTCCAGGCGACGCCGGAATTGGCAATGAAGACATCGAGGCGTCCGTTGAATTCCTTGACGATGTTGGTTACGGCGTCAGAGACTGCTTGTGGGTCTGTGACGTTGACTTGGTATGCTCTACCTGTAAGGACTGGTCAGTTTCTGCTGAGTGGGTAGATATGTCCGCTTTTGTGAAGAGACAGCTTTCTTATTCTTAGGGATAAAAAAAAAGAAAAAGAAAATAGGTTCAATTGAACATGAAGGAAGGGAGGAGATATGTTCGTAATAAATAAGAATATAATGCTTACATTGAACACCATACTTCTTCTCGATCTCCGCCGCCCTGTCCAGGGCAGCTTTGTTGCTATTGTACCAGATGGCAACATTGGCACCAGCTTCGGCCAATGCATGTGCAACAACCAGACCAATTCCTGCACCAGCACCGGTGACGATAGCGGTTTTCCCCTTTAGTGAGAAGAGAGACATGATACCCCCGCTGGAGGAGGGTGGCCGGGTGTTATCAGTCCGGAACTTGCCGTCGACAATTGGGGCGTCCATGTTGGATATAGGTCTATAGTGAGGTTGGAACTAGTTTATCTAAGTACTAGGTATCTGAAAACTAAAGCAGAGTCCCTTTAGCCCTCGAGACGTGCGTGTTTTGGTAGCTATGGGGGAGGATATATAGTTGTTGATATGGATGGTGGTGGTGGTGGTGGCGTGGAGTGAGTGGGGAGCAGAAGAGTCGTAGTACAAGAGCAGCACTGCAGCAGCGACCTTTGAAAGTGTGAGGGGCACGGGAGGAATCGGTGGGCCGCTGAGTAAAGAATTGGACCTATGAAAGGGGCCTTAAAATATATTTATGGAGTACGGAGTAACTGGGTTTAAATTAGATGCTAGTCAATGACGATTGTGGTTTGAGAGCAGATGTGAATCGAACACGCCAAAATTGCCATAACGTGGGCGACTACGGCGCGAAACTTTACCAATCAATCAAACGCAACTACATATATTCTATAAGATTTACTTCCCCCTACCCTGCCACGCTTCCATGTATCACCACAAAAACACCGATCTGTTAGCTATGCCGGGCTGGTATTTTGGACCAGAAACAAGGGACAAATTGGCCGCTTCGCCATGACGTCAGTGGCTGGAGATTGTCAGGGGGGGAATTGTGGCGGGGTGGTTGAATGTATCGCAAAAATGAATATAAGTGATCCATGGATGCACTGGGGTAAATTGTCTCTCAAATCAGTATCAAATTGTTTATTGAAAGGGCCAGAGGCTACAGTTGATATATCCTCTACACCGTCTGGCTAGTTCCGCATTTATTGCTTGTTCCACACCGCAGCCTCAACCTGATTCCGCACTTTAATGGAAAATTCATATATAAAAACAAAAAACAAAAAACAAAAAATAAAAAAACAAAAATAAAAAATAAAAATATAGATATACTGCGTAGAGCGTCTCATCGGAAATTGTAAAAGCAGGGTTGTTGATTTGTATGAGGGTTGCATA
Source organism: Blastomyces emzantsi (assembly GCA_003206725.1). Taxonomy (NCBI): domain Eukaryota; kingdom Fungi; phylum Ascomycota; class Eurotiomycetes; order Onygenales; family Ajellomycetaceae; genus Blastomyces; species Blastomyces emzantsi. The sequence continues at coordinate 3,562 of QGQJ01000578.1, read as the reverse complement.
TCAGCTTCGACACATTGGCTGTCTGATTCAGCAGCAGAGAAATGATAACTACTGGATCGTGATTTGATCTTCCTCGGACAACGGAACGGGGGAAACGAGAAGGGAGATGCATTTTATGGAGACCGGTTACATGGACATGCCGAATTAAAATGGCCCTGTGGGGTTGAGGAGGGATGGAGGGGAGGGATGGGCATTCGCTGCACCCTGATTATCATTATGCTGGTAGGTAGGGGACGTTGCTGGTCTAGCTTCCCCCCTACTCTGTACAGATCTGTACGTCCTATGAAATCTAATGAATCAGTACCGGCCACCTATCACATTAGAAAGAAAAGGGAAGAAAAGAGGGGGGAAAATACTGAGAGGAGAGTAATCTGTAATCGATGCTGAAGAAAGAAGTTGAAGAGGATGCGGCTGGAATTGCTTACATAACGAACAGGTAATTTCTCCTCCCTTTCTCCTTTCGGCCAGTTAGCTACAGATTACTATGTAGATATAACTACCTAGGTAGCGATCCAACCAGCAAATACGGCTTTGACCAGAGTCAGAAGCACATTCAAGGGCTTTGAGTACGACAATTGACGCCATTGTCCTATCGCTGTCCCGGTCGAACCCCTCTCTTCAAAACCTTGAGGGATGTCCTTGAAATTCCCGTCTTTTGCTTGCTGATGTCTTTGTTTAGAGTGAACCATCTGCTTCTGGACCCAGTAACTTCGGATAAAAGTATTAGGTGCCTGTGTGTCTCTCTGTCCTGGGAACTGGCCCTTGTCTCCTATTTTTCCCTCTGCTCCTTGCGTATCTAACGCTGATCTGTAATTTTTTTGATGAGAATATGAGCTCTGTGCACAATGCTGCAGTTTCTGTTGTGCTCGCTTTTTGCTCTCGGATGATACTTGGCCACCCATCACAGCCTTAAGGAACAACAACCAGATGATATCAGAAATGCCCTGACATCACAAATGTTTATCTTTCAATATCATTTCATGGGATGCTACTAGAAATGAAGCCACACAGGATGGACCTGCAGAGCATCATTGAAAGAGAAGAGGATTTCTCAGACAGATGCTTCATCATGTTGAGATGGGAGCCGCATTACACGCTTGCTGTGGCAACCTCTCACTGATACTAAGCCTGACAACAACCACATAAAGAACAACAAAATATCCTGCACTTCCTTCTTTGCTTCTTACTCGCGCTCTTGCATCCTTCTCTAACTATTCGCAGTTCAGCTTCCTAGCGCGATCCTACAGACTTCGTTATCTGCTAGTATCTACGCTGTCGAGAAGCCTTGCACATCTCCTGCTAACCAACCCCTGAACGTGTAAACTCAATGGCTCCCCTGAGTGACGTTGTTTTGATTTCTGTTGTTTGTGCTGTTACTGTGTTCTTGTCTGTGTTACTGGTGACTGTCCTTTGCCTGCGCTATCGCCGGAAGAATATCCTCCATTCCAATAGGCCCAACTCCAATTTATACCCCCAGTCGCGTGGGTTATTCCACTCGACATTTCCTTTTCCATACGCCGGCGCAAGGCAATGGTCTGCAATTAACTCCACGGAAAATATTAACGGGCAGGTGTCTCCGCGTATTGTGGAACCGGCTCCCTGCCATACTTCTGAAAGGAGATCTTCGCGTATGTCGACATTATCGTCGCGTAATTCGCGTCGTCTGCAGAAGAAATCAAGTAGGGGCATACCTCTTGAATCTGGCGCACTTCCATGTTCGTATACGAGCCCCTCAGACGTTGGAAACATTGATTCATCTCGCTCAATCGCAGAGCTTCAAGCAGACTGCATTCCAAAGAGGAAATTACCTCTACAGCATGACGACACCACCGATGAGGATGCAGGTGGCCATATCACTTCATGGCCACTGGCTACAAGAAAGGGGTCATACTATGATATTACTGCAACAATGCGAAGAGGCCCATATATGGCGGACTCTGAATTAACCAAAAGACGGTCTGAAGGGATTTTACGTCAAGCTCCGGGCTCTCCTCCAAAGCACGATGTACCCCCATTGCCGGATCTGCGCCCGCTTGTGATGCCTCATTTGATCAGGCACAATTCTATGCTCCTTTCAAACAAAAGCCTGGACACTGCAGGTAGCTCGATACTTGACGATCCTGTCAAGGAGAACTTGAATGATTCGGTCGATTTAGAGGCGGCTAGAGAACCCTGCCCTAGGACTCATGAACGGTATACTTCGACAGGTGGGTGGTGGTTGCCAGCGTCCACCGCGGGCGGATCGGCATCTCGTAGCGAGCAAGCAACGTCACCCCGGCGCTATAGCTCAACGTCTGCTAGCTCATACAGGCGCGTCGAAGATCATGGCTCTCGCAAGCGAAGCGCATCGATGCATTACCCAGAAAAATCGTCCCACATTTTGGGTATCCAGTCGCCAACTAGCACCTGTCAGATGCATGCCCCTTCACCCACGGTATTGCGTTCGCTCACGAGTGGCCCATGGATTAAAAGTAATACCAGCAATCGAATATATCAACCGCCTACCACAAATGAGGTAACCACGTCCTCCATCCATGAAAATGGCCGTAGGTTGGACCAACTACACTCTCATTCAGCCATATTGAAGCCTATCACCGAGAACGGGAATAATTGCGGAAGTCGACAGCTGTCAAACGCCGATGGCTGTGCGTCCAAGCGAGCTCATTGTGCCGGTTCGTCACGCTTATCAACCCAGGGGAAAATATCTATCGAGGAGCAAAAGAAGGGACATCAACGTCGAAAGGGTGTCAGGTTATCCAATTGTCAACAAATCCCCATTTCAACCTCCTTGTCGCCAACAATTGAAGAGTCGGAAGACAGCTCGTGTAAATCTACGCCTCGACCAGAAGCCGTTACTCCGACCCACCAAACTAAGGACTCTTCTGAACTCCCATCAACCACCGAGGATTCTAAAAGCCTTTTTGATAATGACGAGCAAAACTTGGCCGACGACGAAGGCGGGGAATCTACGCCTACTCCAATCGAACGTGGCGTAAAAACGACAAAACTGTCGACAACAAGCCCTCCCAGCGTGCTAAGCTCTTCCCCAACGCCGATTGATGAAAGACCAGGTATTCCCCGTCGTTCATCACTTCGCCGAAACTCGTCGACTGCCTTACGATTTCAGCATCAAGCTCAGTCCCAACCTGTGTGCTCCGCATCAGCAACGTCTACTATTACTACTACCCCTACAAACGAGCACCACGCATCGACTCCATCGACAACCACGCCCACATGCACAGTACCAAACTTCCCTGGTTTAGAGCGTTATGCCAACATTATCGCGACTATGGACAAAGATGCGAGAAATCTCAGTGGCAGTGATCGCGCTTCAAGAAACGCTTTTGCTCTCCCAGAAAACTCCGAACTGTTGGAAGAAGAAACGGGGGAGTCAGGTGGGAAGAAGCCAAGACCACTACCTGTCCTACCCATCCCGAAAGTGTTCCAACCACCATCCCGCCCCCGCCCCCGCCCCCCCAAATTTCGAGCAGCACTCACGACCATAAAATCTGTCTCCAATATCGCGATGCATGATGAGCCTTATGGAGGCTGTTGTGAGGGT
>QGQJ01000577.1:0-17683 GCA_003206725.1 Blastomyces emzantsi | reverse complement strand
CTCCACCCTAGCACCCCCAGCACCCCCAGCAGCACCGGCACCCTGCTAGCTGTAGCCTGTCCGTCTGTGTGGTTCCCTGATCTTCGTCACCCAAACTTTCCCCAGCGCCAACGACGCAAAAATAGAGGAAAAATAAATATAGACACGCAGACGGACAGACAGACAGACAAACAGACAGGAGAAAGATTTAAAAAAAAATTAAAAAAAAAGAACGGAGAAAAATACTTACCTACCCAACACATCTCTTGCTGATACCTCCAAATAAAATAACTAACTAGTGTTTGTCTCCTCCAGTGCGCTGAATTCCCGTGCACAAGGCCCTGCAGTGCGATCATGCTTCCGTCTGTGTAACAGCTTGATGCGTGTTCCGCTTCTCTTTGTCTCCCTTCGATAGCCTTCCCGCCTGTGTCTTGCTTGCTGCGTCCCTCAAAACACTTACCCACACTTTCTCGCACACGCACTCTTTCTCTCTCGCCTTGTTCCCTCCCCTCTTTCTGCCTCCCGTGTCGTGATTGCTCTCGCCCATTTCTCTCCAGTCCCTCATACCCCCCTCCTAAAACTGCCTGCTATTACCCAATAGCCTGCGGCCCTTTTTGCACTTCTCCCCACCTCACGGTTCACATACCCACCGGTCTTGAGCTACGTACGCCGCTTTCGACTTCTCAAACCTGTCCTCTCGCCTCTTCCTTCGCCATTACACAAATATCAAGCGACTAGGGCATTCGCGTCCTTCCGTTCTCCCTCCCTGTCCCTGCGACCCGCCTCGTTCGACCGATTCGTTTATATCCTGCCCCCAAAAGAGATCATATTATATACCCCAATGAGCTAGAAGGTGTCACCGCTCCGCTAATCGCGCTTCCTCTCAGGGCAGGTGAGCAGTGAGTTGAGTTGACCTCACTCTCGACTAGGCAATCCTTTTTGCTCCCTCACCCCGGCTGCCTGCGGCGATTCCTGCTGGCAAACGAAGACGGTGATTCTGTCTTTCTTGCCCTTCTCATTGCCCGCTTTGCTCTCAGCTAGACTATCCGTCTTTCTCAGTACATCCCTACCTCTACACCCAGCACTTCTCTAGTAGAGTCCGGTGCCTCTTCTTCAATCCCTACCACAGCAAATATATCCTTTGATGGGCTTTCCTCCTTCCCCTACTCTTCTTGACTCTTAGTTAATTTTTATCTCTTTCCCCTCGTTCGCTTCCTCCCTTTCTTCGAACCGACCTCCTCATATCCTCAGCTACCTTTTGATTCCAGCCCCGGTAGACCTTTTCCCTCTTTCCAACTCTGTATATTGTGTGTACATGACCTGGTTATCTCCTGCATCAAACTGATCAAGAGCTTCTTCTTCTTTTTTTTTCTTTTTGAGTGCTCCTTCTACCTTCCGGTGGTAAGTATAATAATTAACTTATTGTGTTCCATGGTGAACCTTCACTCTCCGAGCCATTCATTGTCTGGAAATGCTAACGTGTTTGATAGTCATATATTACTTTTACCATCCCTCTTGATTCTCGATTTATGTGCATGGTATCCTGCAAATATATCTTCTCTGTGAACGTTTTATCTCTCTCGATTATACCGCCGTCCTGTTTATTGTGTACCAACAAAGCTTTTTTTCAAAAGCTGCAAATACCCTCGAGATACCCTCAAGATATCCCTTCAAAGGCACATTGATTTATCAATAACTTTCACAAGCTCGTTCTATTCGTTCTGAGCTGCTTCTTCTCAGGATGACTTTAGCCTTAGCAGACAATGGTGTGGCTCAGAGAGTAAGTTTTTTTCTTAGATATCATCGCCCCTTTTGAAGCAAGAGCTGTACAACTGACGAACTCAACCTTTGTAGAGTCGTGGCCAACCTTCTAATATTGGCTCTGCATCCACCATGAAGGAGAATGATCGCTCGCACGTACCCCAGACTTCGAGTATTGGCAAAACATTTGGCACCCCCAAGACAAACTGGAAAAATAATATCTGGAGCAATGGTTCTATCCCTGAGGTTCCAATCGAAGGCAAAACCGGATCCGGCTCTCTGTTGTCAAGTTCAGAGTCTGACGGTTGGACTGGACGTACCACATTACCCTGGGATCTCTCCAACGCAGCATCGCAGCTACGGGGTCCGTTGCCTAATCATCCTGGCCAACCTGGCCCAAATGATCATGGCGCTCCGCTGAGCATTAACAATACATCTGGCGTCATGTCGTCTCCATATTTTTCCGTTTCTCGATCATCGGCTATCGGTGACCCCTCTCATGCTCCCAACAACAAGGCATTCAGCACACAGCCTGATATGCTTCCCTCATCTCCAGCTCAAGATACCTCTGGTCTCAGGGGTTTCAATGCTTACAGACCGGATGACGCTAGTCGCCGTCGTATCAATGGCACCCCTTTGAGGAGTAATTTAGGTGCACGACTGCAAAACAAACAAGGCCTTCCCTTGGGCGACATGGATGCCGCATTGTCCGAAAACAGCATCAAATCGGTGAATCTCCGTTCTTTCTCACCAAACGGTATAGATCAGGCCTCTGGGACAAGGGAGCATTCACAATATGGCCACATCTCCCACAACTCGGTTTCGATTGTTCCGCAGAGGCCTGCCCACTCAGCCCATGCTTCCTTCCATTCCGATTCGCAAGAAACTGTTCCCAGATATGCCGTTACTCAAAACGAGCTTGCTTCAGGAATGAGCAAACTTCATATGCAGGATGATGGCTACCCCTATAATCACCATGTTGCACCTCAGAGACCACCCTATCACTCCCACGTGTCGTATGATCTATCCTTGACCCGATTTAAACCTTTTTTGGGAGCGGATGATGGGCACGGTATCCACACGTCCGATGAGCAAGTTGATATTTCGGCTAATAACCAATTTAATGCACCCCGCTTAAACGATAGAGGTCCTGCTTCACCGACCGTTAGCGATTATGCTCGTAGCGTGCACAGCTTTTATTCCGCTGGAGGGACTCCGATAACCAACGGCCAGTTCCGGACATCTTCTGGAAGTCGGCTGACAGGGCAATTGCCGGATGGACAAGCAGAGCTTCTTGAGCGAAAACTTCGTGGTTTGCAGCAGGAACAACAGGATTACATACAGTCTACAGCAAACCCACTCCACGCGCGAATTTCCCTTGCCCATGGTTATGGATTTCCAGGATATCAAGGGGTTGCCAGAGTGAACCCGCTTTCCAACTACTATCCCGTTGCACCTTTCGGTGGACTAGGACCGGCGTCCATCCTACCTCGGAGCTCCCATCGTGACCAAGACCCAATTCAAGTCGTTCGTAGTCCACTTCTTGAAGAGTTTAGAATAAATAGCAAAAATAGCAAACGATACGAGCTCAAGGTATGAGTACATGGTTTTGAATTTTTTTATTTATTTATATATATAATTCTTCTTTATCTGACCTTTAATGACTGACATTATCTTAATAGGACATTTATAACCATATCGTGGAGTTTAGCGGTGATCAACATGGGTCACGTTTCATCCAGCACATGTTGGAATCTGCAAATAGCGACGAAAAGGACCAAGTCTTCCGCGAAATCCAGCCTAACTCTCTTCAACTTATGACGGATGTCTTTGGCAACTATGTTGTTCAAAAGCTTTTCGAGCACGGCAATCAGTCGCAGAAAAAGATACTAGCGAACCAAATGAAGGGTCACATACTTGCTCTATCGACACAGATGTATGGGTGTCGAGTTGTTCAGAAGGTACAAAATAAGACCCCTCAGCATCCATTTTTGTAGGTTTTCTTATGTTAACAAATACCATATAGGCTTTAGAACATATCCTCACGGATCAGCAAGCGTCGATGGTGAAAGAGCTTGAAAACCACGTCCTGAAGTGCGTCAAGGATCAAAATGGTAATCATGTAATTCAGAAGGCAGTCGAGAGGGTTCCTACCGTTCATATTCAGTTCATCATCAATGCCTTTAAGGGACAAGTTCACAGATTGGCCGCTCACCCTTACGGTTGTAGGGTCATCCAACGAATGTTGGAACACTGCACAGAACCAGATCGGCAGGCTATCCTTGCAGAGCTCCATGCATGCGCTGCCAGTCTTATCCCAGACACATTCGGCAATTACGTGATCCAGCATGTCATAGAGAATGGCGAGGAAGATGACAAGGCTAAGATCATCTCCATCGTTATCTCGCAGTTGCTCGTGTTCTCAAAACACAAGTTTGCCAGTAACGTGGTTGAGAAAAGCATTGAATTTGGCGCTGAGGGCCAACGAACCGAAATTCTACGTCAATTGACGACACCAAATGATCGGGGAGAAAACCCACTCCTAGGCCTCATGAGGGATCAATTCGGGAATTATGTCGTTCGTAAGTTATATCCAATTTCCTTCGTCAAATTTGGTCTTCATTTCTAACGTGCTGGGTCCTGCAGAGAAAGTTCTCGGTGAACTCAAGGGGCCAGAGAGGGAGGCTCTTGTCAAGCAAATTGAGCCGCAATTGACTCAACTCAAAAAATTCAGCTATGGAAAGCAGATCGTCGCCATAGAGAAGCTCATATATGACTCACACGGTACCGGACGCTCATCTGGGGACAGTCCTTCCCAACGCACAGCCGGATCTCACACCTCTCTGAGTGAATTGAACACGTCTCCGTCCAGTGCTGATAGCAGCGGAGCACCAACATCTCCTGTGGTGGGGACTCAGAGCTCCCGAGCAAACTCTCTTCCAAGCACAAACGCTAGTGTTGTCGAAGGGTCTATGGACCAACGAAAACAAAGCCTCGTTTCTTCCGCTGCCACAACTCCAATGTCGGAGCGCAATGACGATGTACAAGTTTCCGTAGTTGAGGACTCGGGTCTGAAGTCCGCACGTTAGGATTGAAACTATCTCGATACATACACTTCGGGTTGTGATTATTATCGTTATCATTATTATTCTTTTGATAACTTATTTTTCTCTCGCACATTTACGATCGCCACATGTTTCTCCGCCTTATTACCCTCTATTTAATATACCGCAGTATAAAAACTCTTCTCCTACCCCGATTGTGCGCACTGGCTCGCGAATCGCCACAAAATAAATCGAAAGGAAAACATAGATCTTCCGTGGCAAAATAATATATTTCATGAAACGTTGCTCCTTCACATATGCGGGGTTATACTCTTTATATGACTGATACCCACCATGCATTTGCACCTATTAATTAGAGCACGCTGGTATATTATTTTTCCTGCTCCTCCTGAAGAAGCAGAAGCAGAGATGGTTTTCTGCGTTTTTTATACCCATTTATCTCTACTCTAATGTCTTCGACTATCCTTTGCGTTTTGTACCTTTTTCCATCCACGGGTTGCATCCCGTATTATTTCCCTCTATACTTATTGCTATATTTGATACACGCCCACGCCCCTTTGATGCTGGTAATTTATTAGCTGTTTAATGGTTTGTCTTCTATTCCTCTCGGGTTTCCATTCTACATTTTGTTTTTCATTTCTTTTACCTTGCTATTACTTTATATTGTTCCTTTTACACTTTTACACTTTTACATCTATTTGTTCTTTAATTTCCTGCTACAACCGAAAAGGGATGAGCGAATGAGCGAATGAGCGTAGGGTTTTGTTTTGTTCTTCTATTGTCCGTCGGGTGTTATGGACTGCTTTTGCTTGTATCTTTGCGATACTTTGTGCCTTTCTCTTCTGTGATTTAGTTTGTTTCTTTATGATTTCCTTTGCGTGGGAAAAATTTCTCATTATTTTACAGTGGAAAATAAAAAGAAGTCGCCCTTTTTCGCCACTAATTACTCCTCTACTGCTCTATATACATACATCTAGCTAATCCGATGTTTTATCTCAAAGCCTGATTTTTTAACATTTCCGTTTTACGGTGCAATCTAAATGCTTTTTTGTCACTCTGCTCAATTTCAAGTGATACTATGAAGGGTAGACGAGGTAGAAAACAGAAAGTAGAAAAGAATATAGCGAAGTATTAGTTAGATCTAGATGCAAGTTGCTAGTAGTTATCTCGGTGAATTTAATTTTCCAGGACTTAAGTCAGTATAGATTTGCTAGCGCCTCTTTTGTTGCTTTTTGCTCAAAAGGGAAAATGTTGTAAATAAAACTCTTAAAAAGTTCATTTATCCATACACATAACTAGATGTATGAAAACTTTCTAATTGGTGAGTTTTTGAGTTTCTTCTTCTTCCAATGTTGTCTGCAGCAGATGTGTGGTTTCCATGAAAGAGTATTTATATTGCATAGACTGGTTGATTGATCTGTAGCTGTTAATCATTGAGTGAAGACATGAAGAAGTACTGTGTTGTTTTAGGTGAAAACTCTTGTGACTTCTTCATATCTCATGATTGATTCTACAAATAGAGTGCAGTTGAAACGAGGCTCCTTTGTACACATCATAACTAGTTAACTACAGTAAGTTAACTGGCAAGCTCACCAGAGATAAACATTGCCATTCCTTCGAGTTACTGTCCTATGTATAGCCGTTAAACAATGTTTTCTTCTGCCAGCTATGTGGGGAAAGATGATTGAAATCACCAGAGAAAACTTCTTAAATATCTATAAAGTCATATTAAACAGTAAACCTCTTTTTTTTCTTTTTTGTTTCTCACTCGGTGTGGGAGGTGAAGAAGAGTTTATTGACGCCCGCCCGCAGCCCACTTTCTATACCAAGGTTCCACATCCAACCCACCCTACCTGAGATCCCAAATTGACGACATCTATGGATAGTATAGTATAGACCCTTGTAATCGAGAAATAAGTGAATGGGTAGACATTAGAGAAGCCTCAGAAAGCAATTACATAACTTTTTTTGCTCGGCAGTTGAGGGGGTATGTATGCACTGTACGTATTGAGACATGGGGTAAAAAGCATGAGAGAAGCAAGGCGTAAGAAGCAACAAGCCTTGATAGTGCCTACTTTTAATTTTTTTTCCGTTCTGCATTTTGACACGATTGCGAATATACATATCGCGAATGAGGAGAAGAGCTAATATAAATAAAAGTGACAGGTATATATATAATTGAAGGGTCACAAAAACTTAGAAAAAGGAATGAAAGAACACTTCTTTTTTTGGGGACCTCATCCTGCCCATCGTCGTGATCCTCTCCTTTTTTTTGGCTTTTTTGTAGTGTATTGGGATACAGGAAATATTTTTTTAGGCTAATACTGGGTTCATTCCTCCGTGAGATCCTTTTTTTGTTTGTCACTTCCATAAACCTCACATCGTGTTTTTTTTTCTTTTTTGATGTATCATTATCGACTCCATCGTGAAAAGTCCAAGCTGGAGAATACGCTAGTCTCTGGTTGCGGTGCCCATTCTGAGAACGTTGTCGGCCTTCCTGCAGCGTAGGTGGTCATTTCTTCAGGTTGAATGATAGGTTTCGTATTCCGCCGGTACGAAGCATACGAGCCGCTTTCACTTGGGCCATCAGTACTGCCCTCCACCCCTCCGTGGGCCAGTTGTGATGCTGACACTGATGCACTGGCACGCTCGCGCAGCCGTCTGATCTCACGGAGACGGTTATGCCAAGAAGAGAGGTGCTCGCCTGAGTCGCGACTTGAGACTAGCGAGTAGAACGAAGCGTTGAGTGCGATGATGCGGACGAAAGAGGCTAGATTCTTGCAGGAGATAATTTTGGGTATTGCAGCGGGGGACAGTTCCGGGAAATCCGACTTGGTCATAACCTTAACGACGTAGAAGGTTTTGCTGAAATCGGGGGTTTCGGTGGGTTCGTGTTCGGAATCGCGTTTGTGGGGAGGGCTGATTCGGGAAGCGGGGCTGATTACGATATTGACGAAATTGAACTGCGATGGGATGGTATCGAAGTTAAAGGCAAGGTTCGAGTGATTGAAGATGATGTTCACAAAACTGTTGCCGATGTGTCGTTTCTTATTTACGCAATGCGGGTCAGCCTCGAGATTTGTGGGCATCATTGTTGCAACGTGGTAAATGATTTCGGTCACTCGATCACGCCATGCGTATGTAAATTCGCCATCGTCGCTACTGTGCAATCCCTGGGTGTTGAATTTAGCATCTTTTATTGAGACCTTTGTTCCAAGATTTGAAAGAAAATAATCGTAGTCCGGGCTTCCTGCTACGTTAGCAAGAATTTCAACCTCTTTGGTTTGGCCTTCGCCGATATAAATGACACCGATTTTGTGCCCATCCACAATGTCATTCCTGTCAAATGAACTGATTGCCCGGCGAGTAAAGTCATCCTCTGGTAGTGGTATAGGCTGCATGCTAGTTGGCATGGGCATTGCAGTAGTTGTCATTTGAAGGAGGACATGGCCTGGGAAGATTGCAGTCCGCGAAGACCGGTCGTCGTTGAGTGAGTGAGATCCAGGGTGTGTTGGTATCTGATGCGGAAGAACTGGCGCAGTTCGTTGTTGATAGGTAGCGTACGTGGTTCCTGAGGCCTGCCGCTTCGTAATCTGCGTCAGCCCACTCGCACCTGCGGTTTCGATGGTAACAATACTCATTCCAATAATCCAAGACTTCTCGATAACAGGCCCGTCTGAGTCAGATGGAGGGAATTTCTCGAAAGGGATTGTATCACCCAAGTCTGAAAATGTTACCCGCTGCATAAAATCGATAAACACCTGGCTCTGCTCATCAACTACATCATTCCCATGCTCGTCCGTAAAGATTAGGCGCTTGGAAATCCAATTCACGTGGTTCACTCTATCTTGGAGTTTGAGAGAAAGGAACCAGAATACCATGACATGGTACGTTAGAATGTAGACGTATTTCGAGATGTCATCGGCATGAGTCGACTCGGATTCAGCGGGTTGTATCGAAGCTAGTTCTTTAAGCCCTCCACTTAGTCGCGAAGGTAACGAGCTCGACCTAAAACTCAAAGGATCGCCAGATTTGTATCTCTCCCTCGACGTTTGTATAAATCGGACACAAATCCCAAATAAGGGGCGTATTTCTTGGTCTCGCAGATTGACGTAGACGTCGGGTAATCGAGCTAGCAGCGCCAAAAACTCAAGAATATGAACAGCAATATTGGACCGAGTGATTATTTTCGACATTTTATCGAGTATAGGGCTTAGAGCTTTGGTAACTGAAAGGGGTATCTCATGGCAGCAAACAGACAAAGCATGTATACAACCGCGCGATGTTCCTTCCCAGGAACCGATACCGTGAATAAATGTCCTTACAATTTCATCCTGTTCGCTTTTGGCAAAGTGTTGATGAAAGCTGATTAGCATAGTAAGCGAGTCGAGGATACAAATGGCAATATCCGCCTTCTTCACGCCAGTCCAGCCAAGGGGCTCTAGAAAGCTTTCGTTCTTTATTTGTTCGCAGAGGACGCTGCGCAGGAGCTTGATTTGGGGGACTGCGCTCTGGAAAAGGTCCCTGTTGATTAGCTGAGGGCCAAGATGTGCTAACACATAGCTGTACACGTCCCAGTCTTTCTCCTGTTGAAATAGAGAGATGATTGTTTCCAACCATAGATTTATCTTAAGAGGAATTTTCCGCGCCTGATCCGGCTGGTCAGTCGTATTGTTATTCAAATAGGCAACAGTGTGAGGACTGGCAAACGTTGGGGGTTCTTCAGGTAGGCTTCTTGGTTCAGCATAAGTCCAGACAGGTGGCGTCCATTTCAAAGTCCGAAGCTGGGTGGTTGTTCGGACACTAGAGGTGGAAAGTGGTCCGGAACCTGGTTCTTTCAGCGACAATCTGCCGCCTTGGTTCAATGGCGAATTCTCTTCTGTCTTTGTTGTACGTTCTGAGGAAGACTCATCGCTAACACTTGCCCTGGACGAAAGGTCAATTGTCCGGCATAATACAGCAATCAAGAATTCATTCTCAGTCGCGGACGTCACATAGATGGAGCCGGCAGAGTCGCAACGTAGCCGGAAAAGTAATTTGAGAGCAGTCAGGCGCGCATCAGTCTGTCTACTTCGTGATTGGGCGACCTCCAGCAGCTTCTCATAAATAATTCCAGCATTCACTGGTGCGTCCTTGAGCGATCTGAGAAATATTCTAACCAAGCCAATAACCGCAACATTGGAGAGTGATGCTTCCGATCCGTTTGCAGACGAAACAGGCCTTGACGTAGAATACGAAGGGGCCGCAGCTGATATTGGCGAAATTTGCTCGATGATGTCCTCATCTTTTGAAATGTGCGAGCCAAATGTCTCCACCAAAAGCCGAAAAGTGTCCTCATTGCAGTTTTCAGATGCTTTTACTAAAAACGACACCAATGCATCGAGGAAATAATATGAACGTTCTTCCGTAAATTTAACAAGTAGGGACTGTATAAAACCTTCTTTGTGAAATAGGCGGGCGGCATTTTCGGATGATGTATAGGCGTCTTCAAATGTGCTAAGGGCTTGCATGCGGACTTCCATGTTCTTCTCTTGAGGTAGAATGAAATTTTTAACAAGCTCCCGACAGAAATGAGTCCATTCGGGACGTTCAGGATAACCAAGCCGTTCAGTTTTGCAAAAGTCGAAGTAAAGGTGAGCTTGCGATGGATTTAATTGGGAATGGGCGACAGAGAATAGATTGCTCGAATTCAATCGCTGTTGTTCATCCAACTTTGGCCAAAGAGATTCGATAGCAGTAAGGATACGGCTGATATTCGCAGATATATTCAACTGCAAGTCATCAACCGTACTAGGCCTTTGGGGTGAGGTTTGTCGCATAATAGCTGGGTCAAGACTTGGGGGCAGAACATGTGCATCTAAGACCCTTTGAGAACATATCAGGATTAGGCTCATGAAGCCTGACCAAGGATGCTGCAAAGTCGTCGATGTATATTCTCCCTGTATCATACTCAAGCATACGTCCAAAATATCAGTATTAATACGGCCATCATGTCTTTTAGCCGCACTCTGGAGAGAGTCGATGAGCGAGTCAAAGGATATAGTCGGCATCCCACCTTGGCCATAGGCAGCCAGCAAATCTCTAAATATATCCACTGCGCCACGAGTCACATTGAGGTTTCGATCTTGACGTTCGGATGTTTCAAGAAGGAAGGCATGTAGCAAGGAAACCATCTCTGATTGTTTGCGGGATTTCGCCAAGTTACGGACTGCTCGCGATGTGGGACCAGCCAAAGACTTAACGGATGCATGAATGCTACACAGCACCTCCAACAGGCCGTTGAAACTTGGGTCTGGAATGTCCGATGTGTGGATGATCGCATCAAAAACGGAAAGTGAGTTTTTGATGTCATTGGCTACAGTTGTTTGCTTGCAAATAATAAAAATCTGGTCTAAGAGTGGCCCGAGTTCCTCTGGATTTGGAGGGTGGCGCTGCAAAGTAATAATATCAACGACCAATTGAAACAGGTCTCCCAAAATGCAATCATTTAATCCGAGACCGTTTTGGCGGGCCGTCTTCGACTTCTTCAACTTTGAACGCGCCGAGGCAACTGCATGATATAGAGGAACTATCCAAGAGGCAATGGTGGGCAAGACCGGTTTATCCGTAAAATCTAACTTCCTCCCATGGTCTGACAATGAGATTAAGGCGTTCACTTGGGCTGGGATGACATCTGGCGGGAAGGATTGCGAAATACAATGGAATAGAAGTTGACGAGCAGGCAAAGAAAGATCTTGTCGACGGCATATGGCCTCTAGAAGGTTAGAGCCGGCTTTTCGAGCGTCAGCGGAGCTGGAGCAGTCGATAAGATAGCTGCCCGCTTCCCATAGAGACAACGCCTGCTCCGCATTGAAATAGTGTAAGGATCGGGACGCAGTTTCTGCTACCTCCAGTGCGCTGGAAATTGGATGTTCATGGCTAATCCCTTTTTGTAAGGTGTCGTAATCAGGGGGTTCTTGAGGGTCGGGGTTGGCTGCTGCGGATCCACTCCCGCGATGCAACGACTCGAAACCGAACGTGACTCGACTACCCCTCCGGCCTTCCATCTCCTGTGGCAAGGCGTCGCCAATGCTGTTTCCATGCGGTACAGGTGATTGTGATTTAGAACGGCCACTTGCTAATGTCTTGAGGACATCTGCAAAAGCTGACGAAGATGATTTATGTTGGGGAGGCGTAGGAGCATCCCCAGAAGGCATGCGTCCAGCGGGACGAGCAGATCACCGAAGTGAATGGCGACGGAGAACAATCGGATGACTATCAAGCTGTAAAATAAGGGTGAGTTGATCCTAGCATAAGAAAAAAACGGTGAAATATTTTCGGAGGCGAGCTCAAAGCGGAGTGGGGTGCGAGCCAAGAGTCGCCAGCACAGCAGATATGGGTTCAGTGTGGGGTTTAGTAAACATCAAAAATAAAAATAAAAATGAAACATTGCGAAGAGAGTGCTTACGCAGAAATATCGATTGCACATAAAACAAGTAATCTGACTATAGTCTCTGGCCCGGGAGAAAAGTTGTTGTACCTGATAGGAAGCGCGAGCGGGAATACATAAGATTTGGGGGTCGAATTGAAGGGTCGAGAGGGATAGAGGCGGGGGATGAAGCGTTGCCCGGAATACAGTGGAAAAGGCTCAGCAGATGTGGAAGGAGGTATATTACAAAGGAGAAGCGGATTGGTGATACAGCGGGCGGAGCGCAGGAGTGTGGTGAGCGGAGAGAGGAGAGGAGAGGAGAGGAGAGGAAAGATGCGGAGGAGCAGATGGAATGAGGAGGCGGGCGGCGGGATCGTTGGCGCAAAAAATAAGGCTCGGGCCAGCAGTAAATCCGGGGAAACCCTTCAGGCGGATCCTTTGTAAGCCTTGGCGCCAAGGCTCTGCCAAGGGCTGCCCAATGCAGGAGTCCAGGTTGGCTTGCCAGATTGGGATCGGACTATCTTTAATCCATGCTAACCGGCAGAATCCGAGCAATGGCTAAATCAGGACTAGTGCGGTGTGCACTCACCGCCTTCACTGCCCCTCCAGGCTGACATAAGCCAAACAAACTGCCCAAGCGGGACATAGCAACGAGAAAAAACATCCCGCATTTGCTGGAGACCTCCGTAGATGGTGTAGCGGAAAAAAAACTAGAAAGCCCTTCCAAGATTTCCACCCCCTTTACAGTGGCAGATCCCTATAAAACTATTTTTTGGAACTTTTATTGCTCTTCTTCTCTTCCCTATCTAACATCAATTACCCGCCCCCCCATCCAATTTCTTGCCAGGAGCTGTGCTCATCTCCGCAGCCATGGCTGGTGATATACGATCGCTTTCACAGCTTCTTGAAGCAAGTTTGGACCCAAGACAACACAAACAAGGTAAGGCCTCCATGTAAGGGTATCACATATGTGTTGTGTTTTCTGTTCTAATGTTCCTTAAACTACAGCGGAGGCAACACTACGTCAGGAAGAAGCAAAACCTGGCTTCTCCATCTTCCTACTACAGATTACCGCTTCCGCTTCTACTCCCTATAACACCCGTTTAGCTAGCGCATTATGCTTCAAAAACTTTATCAAGCGCAATTGGACCGACGAGGACGGCAACTATAAGCTTCCGCTCGACGAAGTAACCACAATCAAGCGAGAACTGATCAACTTGATGATTTCCGTACCTGCTGGCATCCAGACTCAACTGGGCGAGGCCGTGAGCGTAATAGCTGATAGCGACTTCTGGGAAAGATGGGATACCCTTGTGGATGTATGGAATAGAATCCTATCTTCTAAGGAATGGGAAATGGCCGCATGCTTACACGACATGATAGGACCTTGTTTCGAAATTTTCACCTGGCAATCCCGTTGTGAATATTGGTGTTTTGCAGGTGGCACACTCGATTTTCAAAAGATGGCGACCCTTATTTCGGTCAGACGACTTGTATATTGAAATCAACCATGTCTTGGGGAAATTTGGGAACCCATATCTGTCTCTGTTTGAGGTATTACCTATTTATGACCGTTCACTCGTATGACCTTTCGTGGAAGTGCTGACCCGGAGTATCATTTCTAAAGTCGCTTGACACCTTCCTTGACCAGAACAAATCCAATAAGGAACAGCTTACGCAGGGTTTCACACAACTCAATTTGATGATAAAACTGCTTTATGACCTATCATCCCACGATTTACCGCCAATGTTCGAGGATCACCTTTCAGCAATAGCGACCCTCCTGCTAAAGTATCTGGTATACGACAACGCGCTGCTCCATACAGACGACGAATCGGAAGCAGGGCAACTGGAGTTTGTAAAAGCTGGAATCTTCCAGGTTTTGACGCTCTATGTACAAAAGTATAGCGATGTGTTTGGAAGTCATGTTCAACAATTTATTGGGAGTTCCTGGAACCTTCTCACAGTGATCGGAGAAGACACAAAATATGACATATTGGTTTCCCGAGCCCTCCAGTTTTTGACGTCTATTGCGAGAATTCCAGAACACGCTGTCGCATTCCAAGACGAGAGCACTTTGAGTCAAGTCACTGAAAAGGTCATCCTTCCCAATATCAGCCTGCGTGAGTCTGATATTGAGATGTTTGAAGACGAGCCAATTGAATTCATCCGCAGAGATCTGGAGGGCTCAGATAGTGATACGAGGAGGCGGGCTGCTACCGACTTCTTAAGGCAATTGCTGGAAAAATTCGAACAATCCGTCACAAAAGTTGTGACCCAGTATGCCGATCATTACCTGGCGGAATATAACAAGAACCCATCAGAACAGTGGAAAGCGAAAGATACTGCAGTCTATCTATTTTCGGCTATAGCGGCGAAAGGCGTTGCCACCGCCAGCCACGGAGTCACAAGCACTAACAGCCTGGTTAATATAACGGATTTCTTCCAAAAGCATTTGGCAGCTGATCTGGTTGCAGAAACTGGTATACAGCCGATTCTTAAAGTGGATGCCATCAAATACCTATACGCATTCCGGAGTCTGATAACAAAGGAACAGTGGCAGGAAGTCCTGCCCCTTCTGGTGAAACATCTTGGTGCGTCGGAATACGTCGTCTACACTTATGCTGCTGTGGCAGTGGAACGGATTTTATTCCTTACAGATGGCAAGGGTCAACCCGTCATTCCACCTAGCTCGATTACTCCCTTAGCTGGAGATCTTCTTGAACACATCTTCCGATTAATAGAGAAAAACCCAGCTGCACCGAAAGTACAAGAGAATGAGTTTTTGATGAGATGTGTCATGAGGGTGCTTATTGTTATCAAGGAATCTGTCGTCCCGCTGACGGACAGCATCCTACGGCACTTCATCACGATCACTCAAATTATCAGCACGAACCCGAGCAATCCACGGTTTTATTACTACCATTTCGAGGCTCTAGGTGCTTTGATCAGGTGAGTGTCCGATGACGCCATTTGAAAACGCAAGTTTGATTTAGCTAACAGTATGTATCATTGCAGATTCGCTGCACCAGCACAGCCAGCGAAACTCGAGGAGGCGTTGTATCCTCCTTTCGTCGCAGTTTTGCAGAACGACGTGCAAGGTGGGCTTTTTCAAGAAATCCCCCGAAATCAAGACGCTTTGTGATTAACTACTACAATTTTCAGAGTTCGCTCCCTATGTATTCCAGCTACTGGCGGCATTGCTCGAGGCCAACCCATCCGGGACACTCCCTGAGTACTATCAGAATCTAATCGCTCCGATAGTCATGCCAACCATGTGGGAGTCGAGAGGCAATGTCCCAGCCCTTGTTCGCTTGCTATCATCGATTATCCCGCGTGGAGCAGAGTCGATTACGAAAAATAATCAAATTGAGCCCATTCTTGGTATTTTCCAGAAGCTCGTTTCGTCAAAAACGAATGAGAGCTATGGTTTTGATCTTCTTGAGAGTGTCATTGCTAACTTCCCTTCGTATGTCTATCCTTTTTCTTTTTGTCGTATAAACTCCCACCCTAGCTCTGGTTGTAGGTTACTGACTTTCATTCTTTTTCTCCTTTCTTGCTTTTTCTCCGACTAGGACACTGCTGGAGAAATACTTTGTTTCCATTATCCAAATAATCCTCACCCGCCTCCAAAACTCCAAGACGGAAAACTTCGCTCTCCGTTTTGTTCGATTCTACCACTTCATTTCTGCGAATGATGCCAAAGGCTACAGCGCCGATTTCTTCATCCAAATAACAGAAAACATACAATCAGGGTATGGCCACCACATTCTCATATTCTCATTGTCCCTCCCTGAAAATACTAACATCCCTCCCCCCCACCTCCCAGCGTTTTTACACCGATTTATCTCAGCATAATCCTCCCCGAAACCCAAAAACTCGCGCGCCCTCTCGACCGAAAAAGCGCCGTAATCTCCTTTACGAAAACACTGGCAAACTCGGAAGCTTTCGCCTCCCGCTACAAGAAGGGGTGGGCATTCACGTGTGAAGCACTACTAACGCTTCTCGGCCAAGCACCCCTCCCAGCCACAAAGGACGACATCATTGCCGAAAACGACGTTGAGGATATGGCGTTCGGCGTTGGCTTTACGCAGCTGAACACCATCCGGCCGACAGCTAAGGATCCGTGGCCGGAGATTGCTGGGCCGCAGTATGGTGGGTGGGTTGGGTCGTACTTGAAGGAGGCGGATAAGAAACATGGAGGGAAGATTTCGAGCTTTGCGCAGGAGAGATTGAGCCCGGAGGCGAAGGCGGGGTTGGCGGCGTATATTGGTGGGTGATATTTGATTTATCGTGGGGTATGTTGATTAGGTGAATTGGTCCTGAGTTTTAAGTCAGAGTGGTTGGGACGGATGGGTGGGACGATCTGACGATACATGAGGGCTGGGTGAAACGCAAGGCGGATATTATGTTTTGACAGCTTACTGATTTTCTGAGAGACGTAATAAGTGAGTTCTCCTTACATGTTCGGAAATACAAGAATATAGCATCTTCACAGATGCTCAACCATTAAATATTCTATACCAACCTTTTCACGCAAAACATAAAATATCAAACGATAGAGTTTGTGACTTGGGTTGATGATGGATGCCTTTCAATCAGCTCTACAAGAACTCTGCAATAAATTCTACTGTGCCTCTTTTTATTTCAAGTACTGAGGCAGGCTTGACATGGATTGAATGAGTGTATGACACAATTCCAGCTTGGAAAAGAGAGCAGCCGAACAGAATAGCATAACATGAGATATATCAACAACCTACAAACACAGAAATATTCCCCCACGGTTTAACCATCTCGTTTCCTGCACCCCTCCATGCTTAAAATCAGATAGACCTCCCACCTACCCCATCATCCCCCCCTCTCTTCCCAACATCCAACTCATTTTGTTACATGTATACCCGAATCCGTTCAAAGGGTCAGGGAGGATAGGATAGGGGCGCCGCTGTCCCATCCATCTACCAAAAGGGGAGCCAACAACACAAAAAAGGGGAACCTCTCCCCCCTCCCCCTCCGTTGTAAATCAGTTTATACAGGGCAGGACTAGTCGGAGTAGCGAAGAAGAGGGGGGTTATCGTTAGTCAGTACCATTCCTTTGCATGGGAACAAACAAGAAACGAAAAGCCAAAGCCTGAGAGCAAGAACGAGAGATCTTGAGTAAGTAAGGGGGGGAGGGAATGTTTATACTCACGGCACCGCAAGAGTTGCATGTCTTGGATCCCCCGTCATTGGAAACCCCGCATTTTGGACAGGTGCTTTCGTGCATGTTGAGCATTTTTGAGGTCGTGTTGAGGGGAGGGTTTTTCTTTTTTTATTATTTATTTCGGTATTTCTTTCTTGTGAATGAGTGAATGCGATATGGTGTAGAAGGAGGTTTGATTGTTCTGTTAGAGCGTGAAAAGAGGAGGAAGCGGAGGGAGTATTTAGTTAGTTATGGCTAGGCTTTATATAGAATACCCAGCCAGGTATTCTA